>JAEIFU010000338.1:0-153245 GCA_018904235.1 Lordiphosa stackelbergi
AGGGTATAATATATAGGGTTAGTGCGTCGGGTTTGTACCCACCACCGTAAAAATTTACACCAATGAAAACTGCGACTACAATGCCTCCGGATACGGACCCCCTCTGACGACGACTCACGCAAACGTTTTAAGGACCACGATTTGAGGATATGCACCTGGAATGTCCGCACCCTCAACGGGGAGGGTGATGATATCGACTTGGTGAAAGTCCTCAAGGAATACTCATCGTACGTTACTCTAATATATGGTTTGGCACTATTTTTTGTGGGAGCAAGATAATAACGCTACCAAAAAAAAAAAAAGAGCGTGAGTTATTGTCGGCTCTAACCGACTTCGATATACCCGTTACTCATGAAAAAACAGGTTTAACAGTGTACCCGTGTACCTTAGTGTGACACTCCAAAAAGTATGCAACATTTTTTAGGGTGGTAGCGGGGAGGTCTTGGTTCACTTTTTTGCTCATAACTTGAGAACCGCCCATCCGATCTTTATCATTCCTTCGGCAAATCGATTCATTTTGCGAATTACTAACTTTCTCTAGAAGGTACGAATCCTCTATCTTTAAAACTGTAGGAGATATAACTTTTTTCCAAATTGCTGGGGCGGGAGGGGGCGTGGCCAAAATTTGAAACAAACTTGATCTGCGTGCAGATAAAAGAAGCATTTGTCCCATACATGTCAAACCTCTATCTCTTACCATCTCTGAGATCTAGGTGTTCATACAGACAGACGGACGGGCGGACGGACGGACGGACGGACGGACGGACGGACGGACGGACGGACAGACGGACAAGGCTAAATCGACTCGGCTGTTGATGCTGATCAAGAATATATATACTTTATATGGTCGGATATGATTCCTTCTGCCTGTTACATACATTTGCACGACTTTAGTATACCCTTTTACTCTACGAGTAACGGGTAAAAACAGAAATCACCACCCCCTGGAAGATATACTACAGCGGACATGTTTCCAAGCACGAGTTTGGGTGCGGCTTTGCAGTGAGTGATAGACTACTCACCTCAGTCATCAGCTTTACACCAGTTGACGAGCGGCTTGCCGCGCTCAGACTTAAGGCAAAATATTTTAATATTAGTCTTATCTGTGCACACGCGCCAACAGAAGACAAGGACACCTCGACAAAAGACGAATTCTATGAGCGCCTGGAACAACTATACGAGCGCTGTCCCGATCACGACATAAAGATCGTGCTAGGCGATTTTAACGCGAAAATCGGGAGAGAAGGAGTCTTTGGTTCGACAGTCGGACGATTTAGCCTTCATGAAACAACCTCCGGTAACGGAGAGAGGCTAATAGACTTTGCTGCAGGCCGGAACATGGTCATAAGTAGTACGAGATTTGAACACCTCGACATCCATAAGGCGACCTGGAAGTCCCCTGATCAACGAACACGAAATCAGATTGATCACGTTGTGATCGACGGAAGGCACTCATCGAGTGTACTAGACGTGCGTGCGATTCGAGGAGCCAACATAGACTCGGATCACTACCTGGTTGCAGCCAAGGTACGCACGCGGCTCAGTGTGGCAAATGCCTCACGCTCTGGCACACGTCGAAAGCTAAACGTCGAGAAGCTGCAATCACAAGGGACCTCTGAAGCCTACAAAGCCAAACTCGCCCAACTGCTCAGGGAAACCTCCCCATCTTCTTCCGATATATGCGAACAGTGGAATCGTATATCACACTCCATGAGTACGGCTGCCAAGGAGATACTCGGGTACTCCGAGTCCCCTCGAAGTCGGACTTGGTACGATGAGGAGTGCCGACTTGCTACTGCAGAAAAGACGCAGCCTACAGGAGAACTCTGCAGTCGGGAGCAACGCGGGCTGTTACGGAGCGATATCAGGAGAAAAAGAAAGAGCGGAAGCGCCTCTTTAGAAGGAAAAAGAGCGAGCAGGAAAGGCGCATGCGCGAGGAAGTCGAGATGTTATTCGGCATGAGTGAGACTCGAAAATTTTACCAAAAAATTAAGCAATTAACAGAAGGTTTTAAGCCCAGAGTCGCACAATGCAAAGACGAACACGGGAATCTGGTCACCGATCCTCAAGTGGCGCTTAACAAATGGAGAAGCTACTTCTCCAACCTACTGGGAGGCGATGACGAACATGATGCCGCCTCTAGAGAAGTAGCGATGCCACCAATCGACAACATAGAGATAGACCCGCCGACCCAACAGGAAGTCTGCTTAGCCATACAAAGGCTAAAGAACAATAAATCACCAGGCGCTGATGAGCTGCCTGCTGAATTGTTCAAGGCTGGAGGGAAGAATTGGTAAGGTGCATGCACCAACTTCTTTGCCGTATATGGGTTGACGAAAGCATGCCCGACGATTGGAATTTAAGTGTTCTATGCCCAATCTTTAAAAAAGGAGACCCTGCAGTTTGCGCCAACTACCGCGGGATCAGTCTCCTTCCCATTGCATATAAGGTTCTGTCGCGCATTATTTGTGAACGTCTTAAGCCGCTTATAAACACACTGATTGGACCTTATCAGTGTGGCTTTAGACCTGGTAAATCCACCACAGACCAGATATTCACGTTACGACAAATCCTGGAGAAGACCTATGAGAGAGGCATCAACACACACCATCTATTTGTTGATTATAAATCAGCCTTCGACACGCCGATAAGGTCAAGGTTTTTTGAAGCCCTGTCTACCCTTGGTATACCAGCAAAGTACGTCCGTCTTTGCATGATGACGTTGAGAAGTACACAAAGCTCCGTCAAAATAGGAAAGAACCTTTCCGAACCATTTGATACCAAGAGAGGTTTTAGGCAGGGCGATACCTTATCGTGCGACTTCTTCAATCTACTGATGGAATATATACTGCGCCGGTGCCCACATGCCAACAGAACGGGCGCCTTTATTTATAAAGATCTAATGCTACTCGCATATGCCGATGATATCGACATCATCGGCAAAAACGAACGGGCGGTAAGCAGGGCGTTTTCAGAGATTGAGAGGCAGTCAGAACTGATGGGTTTGGCGGTAAATGAGGACAAGACGAAATACCTTGTATCCGCGGACAAAAAGTCCTTGCGTCTTGGACAATTTGTTACAATGGGAGAATACAACTTTAAAGTTGTTGAGGATTTTGTTTACCTCGGAACGACGATAACCAGCGACAACAACATCAGTCTGGAAATCCGACGAAGGATCACTCTTGCAAACCGATGCTTCTACGGGCTAAGTAGAGAGCTCAAGAGCAGAGACCTCAAGCGAAGAACAAAATTAGCCCTATACAAGTCGCTAATCATCCCAGTCCTGCAATACGGCGCAGAAGCATGGACAATGACAGCAGCGGATGAAGCGGCGATTGGCGTGTTTGAACGAAAGATTCTTCGGAGGATTTATGGACCTTTAAAAGTTGGCGATGTTTTCCGCATTCGAAATAATGACGAACTGTATGAGCTCTATGGGGACACCTGTCTGGTCAAGCGCATAAAGCAACAGCGGCTGCGCTGGTTAGGACATGTCACCAGGATGGACGAAGAAGCTCCAGTAAGGAAAGCTTATTATTCGAAGGCGGCTGACTACGGAGGAAGAGGCAGGCGGGGGAGACCCCGACTAAGATGGGATGACCAGGTTAGGGCAGACCTTGCCAAGCTTGGTTTGACCAATTGGTCCCAGCTCGCACGGAGCAGAAGCGACTGGCGGACATTGTTGGCAGCGGCCGAGACCGTCGAACGGTTGTGATGCATGCATCGGGCCAATTAAGAAGAACTTAAAAACATACAGAATCGTATACTTAAAGTCACTACAAGAAATAAATGAGACGAAAACACTCTGCGCAGAGAATGAAAATGAAAATAAAAAAGAAACCTTGCAACCGCAAATTCTTAACAATGCTTCTAAGCCCAACGTATATGACGTCATTAAAAACGACGATGTACGAAATGTAGTGACCTTGCGACTAACATCCACAAATTGTTTTATCAAGCATGGAAAGAAAGTCCAAGTTAGAATTGATGTTAGCGACCTTAACACCAATGGAAATCTTGATTTAGGTCAGTTTTTCCAAAGGCTTGAAACAGAAGCCGGTATATATGGTATCAGCCAACTCAAAGTGGCACCGAGTGAAAAAATCTTTGAATCAATTTCAATAGATAGTTTCAAAAATATGGGCAACAAATATTTAAAGAACTTAAGAGTAGCGCTACTCCAATCGGTGACCCAAATAAATAATGAAAATGAAAAAGAAGCAATACTGTCTCAATACCATGACGATCCTATTCAAGGCGGTCATTCAGGCATTACAAGAACACTCACAAAAATAAAAAGACATTACTATTGGAAAAATATGACTCGTCATATCAAAGAGTACATACGTAAATGTGAACGAGAGCGTAAGTTAAAGTCGGCTCTAACCGACTTCGATATACCCGTTACTCATGAAAAAACATGTTTAACAGTGTTCCCGCGTTACTTGGTGTGACCATCCAAAAAGTATGCAACATTTTTTAGGGTGGTAGCGGGGAGGGCTTGGTTCACTTTTATGCTTATAACTTGAGAACCGTTCATCCGATCTTTATCATTTCTTCGGCAAATCGATTCATTTTGCTAATTACTAACTATCTCTAGAAGGTACGAATCCTCTATCTTTAAAACTGTAGGAGATATAACTTTTTCCCAAATTGCGGGGGCGGGAGGGGGCGTGGCCCAAATTTGAAACAAACTTGATCTGCGTGCAGATAAAAGAAGCATTTGTCCCATACATGTCAAACCTCTATCTCTTACCATCTCTAAGATCTAGGTGTTCATACAGACGGACGGACGGACGGACGGACGGACGGACGGACAGACGGACAAAGCTAAATCGACTCGGCTGTTGATGCTGATCAAGAATATATATACTTTATATGGTCGGAAATGATTCCTTCTGCCTGTTACATACATTTGCACGACTTTAGTATACCCTTTTTACTCTACGAGTAACGGGTATAAAAATGCCAAAAGTCAAAGACGACAACGCATACAAAGACCTCACTAACAATTACACAAACACCAAATAGAGCATTCGACCGTGTTGTTGTCGACACAATCGGTCCACTACCCAAATCTGAAAATGGAAACGAAGTCGCAGTTACACTCATATGTGATTTAACAAAGTATCTCGTAGCAATACCAATTCCAAACAAAAGTGCTAAAACAGTAGCAAAAGCTATTTTTGAATCTTTTATTCTTAAGTACGGTCCTATGAAGACGTTCATTACGGACATGGGTACTGAGTATAAAAATTCAGTAATTAACGATCTATGCAAATATCTCAGGATCGATAATATAACATCAGCAGCACACCATCACCAGACTTTAGGTACTGTTGAACGCAGTCACAGAACTTTTAACGAGTATATACGTTCATATATTTCAGTAGACAAATCTGACTGGGATGTATGGTTACAATACTTTGTTTATTGTTTTAATACAACACCATCGATAGTACACAACTACTGCCCTTACGAACTCGTATTTGGAAAGAACCCAACACCCGCAGTAAAATTTAATAGCATAGATAATATAAGTCCACTCTACAATATAGAAGATTACGCTAAGGAAACAAAATTTAGATTAGAAATAGCATATAAAAGAGCAAGAATTATGCTTGAAGAAGCCAAGAGAAAACGAAAATCAGAATACGACCTAAAGGTTAATGATTTTGGTTTAAAAATAGGAGACCGCGTTATATTAAAAAACGAAACAGGTCATAAATTAGATAGTAGAGATAATATAATCATTTCCGACAGTAAGAATAAAAAACAAACAGTTCATAAGGATAGGTTAAAAATTTTCATTTCATAATTCATATTAATACATTTATTTGAAGAATATACATTTATTTTATCGGCATGCATGCGATAAAATATCAAATATATAAAAAAAAAAAAAAAACAAAGATTTTTTTGAATATATTTTCTTCTACCCCATTAGAACATTATAATTTAATATATTTTAATACATTTCTTTTAAAAATTTTTAATTGCACACTTTCATACTTAATTAACAATACAAATATATATATTCACAAAACACAAAAAAATATATTTCGTAATACCCACATACATACCAAAATAATATTAAATTCTAATTACCCTTAAAATAACTTCATTTTAATACGTTATTTTTCAAAAGGAGGGTGATGTGATATGCACACATATAGAGTACCCACTGTACTCAGTACATTTCATTAAATACATAAATACACATTGTATACACTTTGTTGCAATGTCCAAAAAGACCCAAGCACATTTCAAGTGCAAAAGTAATATGATCATTCACTGAGGGAACCAACTCATAAATGCATTGTCAGCATATTTTGCCTTAAGCCTGTTGCGCTGTCAACATGCGCCGCCTCTATGTGCACATAACACTCTCTCTCTCACAGCGCAGCCCTCAGCGTTGTGTAAACATAAAATACATAATGTAAACCGCTCTGCCGTCAGCTTTCCTGGCAGCATAGCTTCTTGACTTAGAATAAGCAAAACAGTGGTGTATGATCTTTCGACTAATAAAGATGGTTTCCATAAATATATTGAACGTCTAAATTACATCATTGGAAGGATGGGCATCTGCTGTTGCATTACACCTGCACAGCCATATCTCTACACCAAGATACGCAACTAAGGCCATAAATGTTTGTGCTCATATGTGAGCAAGCGGCCTATATTAAATGAAGTGAACCCTACGCTAGCCGACGACCAACAAGCCGGGGATAATCCAGTGCCACTGTAGCCACCACATTTCCACCACTCTCTCTTCCTACACATTGCATACTTGTCGTGACATTGCACGTTACACTGCATTGTTAGATCGGATTGCAAAACAGGACCTGGATATAAACAGTCATTTAGGCTTTTGCCATTTAATGATGGACTGGAGGCATTAAAGACTATGCGGATCTTTGTGGTAGTGCTGTCGGGTTTGAAAACCGCATGATGAGGCATATAAAAATTGTCACCTTTGGAATTTGGGGAAACTTGGCTCATATGTCATACTGCTCTTTTAATGGAACGTTTCTCTTCAATCGACTCTCGTTTTTGAGAAACTGAGCGAGCGCAATGGATCTAGAATGTCCCAAATGGTATGGTAGTGTAACCATATATCTGCCGTGTTCATCCCTTTTTGTGGTCTGAACAAAATTGCTTTCACAAATGGAATTGGATTCTTTCACTACTTTTACTGGAAGGTCCTCCACCTCCCAAAATTTCGTAAGGAGCATATCAAGTGCAGTCTCTGAACTGACTGAAATTTGAGTCGAAAAGGAGGAAATCATTTTTAGAGTTGGTTTTGGAATTGCACCTGTGAGAATCCATCCGAAGATAGTTTCCTGACCAAGAAGAGTTCCACAAATGTTAGATTGGGAACCACTTAAAACAATGGATGGTAGAATATCGGCACCTATCAGCACGTCTATTTGAGAACTTTTATAGAACCGGGATCAGCCAACTGGAGATTTGGCATATTTTGTAACGAACTTTGTGGAATCGTGTACGTAGGAAGATTGCCTGCTAATTGAGGCAGTACAAATGCTGATGTATCGATATGAACTCGGGGCTTTATCGGAGAGCCAACTTGGAAATGGCATAACTTATGGGGCTGGGCCGCAATAGATTGATTTAGCCCAGAAACTTGAGCTTCGATGGATTGGAAAGGCAGTTTAATCTTATTAAACAGCCGCTCTGAAATAAAAGTCGCTTCTGAGCCTGAGTCAATTAATGCACGTGCTGTATATCTGGTGCCTAAATGACTCACATGGATTATTGCAGTACCAAGGAGAACACCATGCGTATTAGCAACAAAATAGTTCTGTACATTTGCTTGTTGAACCGAAGGAGTGGACTGTAGTAACATGGAGGTGTTGCTGCTCGCATGTGCTTGTGCTGAGGGCCCTTTTTGGGCATCTTCACGATGAAGTAAAGTGTTATGACGCCCTTTGCATACATAACAATGGTGGGTGCTTGTACAATCCTTTAGTTGATGCCCTCTAGCGAAGCAGTTTAAGCATAACTTTTGACTGCGTATGCAATTGGATCTTTCTGGTACGGACATTTGAAGGAATCGTGGACACAACCGGATAGGATGGTTTTCCTTAGAGCATATTTTACACCTTAACCCTTGTCTCAAAGGTTTTCAGATTTTTAGAAAACGTTTGTGATTTGGACGCTCTAGTAGTATTTGGGCCTGGTCCTAAGTCTTCCATTGCCTCTAACGTTCGACATCTCTCGTTAAGGAAAATACTTAATTCTTGCCATTTTGGGACTTCAGTTTTATTAGTTAAAGACTGTTCCCATACGGCGCGCGTAAATTTGGGCAATTTGGAGGCGCAAAAGAATATTAACAGACAGTCCCAACTGTCGGTATTAATTGAGAGTTGATTAAGAGCTGTCAAACAATTTGAGATGGTGTTTTGCAACTCTTTTAGGGCAGGACCGGACTCATGAGATACACTCAGAAAAAAATATTACCTAAAAATGTTAAAAATTGCCTGAAATTTAAGTCCACATGACCTAAAAAAACAGCCATGGAATATATGGACTTAAATTCAGGCCTCCATTACCTAAAGTTTTCTAAGCAATAAATTTGATTTTTAGGTAATATGTGTCCTAAAATTTAAGGCAATATAGTGCCATAAAACGAAAGGCCTACATTTTCGTCAATAAATTTGCTTTTTAGGTAATATGTTACCTAAAATTTTAGGCAATGTATGACCTTAAATCGTCTTCTCAGGTAATAGAAACGCCTACATTTTAGCCACTTAATATATAAGCTCTTTTAGGTAATATGAGACCTTAAATTTTAGGAAATGTATGGCCTTAAATCGTCATCTCAGGTAATAGAAACCCCTACATTTTAGTCAATAAATAAGCTCTTTAGGTAATATGAGACCTTAAATTTTAGGCAATGTATGACCTTAAATCGTCTTCTCAGGTAATAGAAACGCATACATTTTAGGCAATAAATATCCCTTATGTATTATTTTTTAGGTATTAGAATTTATTTTTATTTGGTATTAAAAATGCAGTTTTATCCAACAATTTCATAGATTATAAGGTTCTTATTTAATATTGAAAAATCTTATATACTAAAACAACTTTGGTTTAACATAAGAACTTAAATTAAATTTATGAATATGAATAGGGGATTATTTACAATCTTAAGACCTATTAATTGAAAATTAAGGCGATTCGTAACTTCATTGCAATTAAAATGTTTTCGAAACATCGATTTCAATTCTTGGCAAAATAAAAATACGTTTTCATCAACATAAACAACATCATGAATTTCGTAAAATGAAAAATTGTGGTCGTTGAAAAATATAATGAACCCACGTTTAAAACAGAAACCAAATTTTTTTACGTACAAATAACTTCTTGCTGAGGAAAAATCTTTTTCTGGAAATCTTGTTTGAAATTGATCATAAGATATAGAATTTTTAAAAAGACATGTTGATTTACGGAATAATAAATGTTTTTTTTTAATTTTTTTTAAAGAAATTATTCTTTACTGATATAGAATAAGTTAAATTTACTCGGCTATTAATATTTTTACAGTATGATTTGAGTTCTCGATGCTTAGACTCAAATGGAAAAGTCCAAAGGTATCTTAAAGGTCCAGACATTTGTATGATTTGTGGATAATGGGTTAAAAATTTTTTTTTATGGTGTTTTGGTTTGAGGGTTATAAAAAAAATTTTTTTTATTGTTTGTTGTGAATAATAATATGATTATGCAAGTTAGATATTTTTATCCGATTGTAAAAAATAAAAAAAAAATCCAAGAGCTCTGATGAATTAAGCAGAAAACTTCATACTTTGTTGCCATGAGGAACCTTATCTCCAACAAAATGTGTGAAGTGATGTAGAAGTGTCATCATTTCGCGTGCAGACATCTTCAATTTAAAGTTTTTCAAATGCAGAATATTAATTGGGGGATAGGTATTACCAAGCTCTGTTTCCCCATATGGGAAAGATTTCTTGCGTATGTTGAAGAACTCTAAGTCGAATATTTTTTCTTTTATAACATATAAAAGAATATGGCAAATATTATAATTAAAAATGCCTTTAAAGACATCGTGCAACAAATCGGACGAGTAATTGTCTAAAACTGTAAAATTATTAATTTGATTGATAATGGAATTCTCACGAACCCCAGACTCTGCAACATTATATTCCAGACAATCCACAGCATAATTTTCTTTAGTTCTAAAAGTAATTGATCAACTAAAAATGAAAAATGAGTGTCTTCCTTTCTCATTTTACAAAACCTACAAAAGTAGTTACTTGAGAATGATCTGGAGAAACCAAGTACGTAATTGAGGGTCAAGTTATCACCAATTATTAACCCTAAACTGAAAAAAATTCGTTTTTCTCTTTTTGGAGTTTTAATGACAATTCCATTTTCATTGAGATCATTAAATATATCGATAAGTTTGTAAAAGACTCTATCATTTCCAAATTCTTTAAAATTTTTGGACTCAAACAGGGCAGCTATAAATATTTCCTTGTAATTTGGCGGAGATGTTGGCAATGAAAAATATGAAGCTAAGACGGGTAGAGTGTGGTTCCCTAAAGGATTATTGGTTTCGAAATCATCGAAGTATAAAAAAATTGGTAGACGAACTGTCTCATTCGATTGGGGATATCGAAAATTCCAAATGCTCCCGTTAATAAAGTTACTTAAGGTTTTTTGCTTTTTTAAATAATTAAGATGGTTTACAAAGTCATCGAATATATTGGGTAATTCAAAATACTTTTTTAAATAGAGTTGAATAGGAAATATAACTCCCTCGGCTTTGTTGGAATTAAGGCTCACACTATTCTTTTTTCTGATAGGTCTTATTGAAATATCAATGGTAATTTTATTTGCAGGAAACCATAAATCAAGAGTTTTAAGCTCTTGAATTAGTAAGTGTTCAGAACTGCATTTCTTGAAAGGGTTTTTACAAAAAGAGATAAGGTTCTTAACAGATGCTACTGCTTCTTTATTATCCTTAATCATGTTTAGTAAACTTTCTAATTCTCGTTGAACAGGTTTGGTTAAATTATCTAGAATATTTTCTTGAAATTCCTTTGCTTTGCTTCTTGGCAAGCTGATATCAGCATATGTGTTCAATGTTAATTTTAATGCAGATGTGTCTAAGCATTTATGCACCGATTTACTCTCACACGAATGACTAATAATTGATTCATCGTGGTGCTCACTATCATTGAAACATTGAGTTTGTTTTGCAAGGTTAGTTGTAAGTAAATTTGGGTTAACTGTTTGAAGCAGATTTTTACTTTTAGGCAAAGCTTTGTGCATTAGTGTTTTTTCTTCCTTTTTCATGTGCTAAACGTCTTAAAGAATCCACTGATGAAAATGTTTGAGAACAATCAATAAATCCACACATATAATTGTTCAAATAAATTTTATGAATAACGTTGATATGTTACATTCATATGTAAGACCCATTTTGGTGGTGTTTATGAAAAAATTATAGGAAAGTATTTTAAGAGTTCTTCAAGGGGTTATAAGAATTTAGGTCATTTATAAAAGATAAAATATTTGAATTATTATCTTCAGTTTTGATCGAAATGTCAAAGAAATATTGTTGTATAAACAACCACACGAGTTTGCTTTCTTCCGGATATTGTAAATCTAATACAGTGAAAATCTTAAAACAGGCATCCACTGCTTCAAGAATACTTTCGAACTTATAAAATATGTCAGCGAAGTAAACGAAAAATTCCTGACACTCCAGATCCGATGGTCCTATTCCACAAACAATTGGTTGTAAGGTAGCCTTTTGCTCAGAAAGAACCTCGATTCTAGTTTTAATGTAGGTCAGCAGCTCTCCCAGTGTAGGGAAACTCACAAAAAAAGATTTTCTGGAGTCGGCGATGGTTATTTTGGCCATAAACTTCTTGTTAGCGCCACGACAGACTATACGCCGGGCCGTTAGAACTAACAGCGCGTGTAGAAGCAAAAACACTTCAGCGTTCACGTATTCTGTTGAAATAATAAATAATACTATAATTATATATTTAAATAATAAATATCAATAATTTACCTTCTGGAGCACCTTGAAGTGATTTTTAGCAACTTGACGCAAAAGGGCTCTCTTATCCTATTTTCCGCAATTGGCATTACATTTTCCTTGAAGATAGAAAACCTTTCAAAAAAACATGTTCACTGTCCGGATATAGCTTAATAAAATCAAGATTGATCTGAGAAAACATGGATGATTTTAATATTTGTTCCATAAAATTGTTTATTAACTTACCAATTTAAAACCAAAGGACTGTTTTAAATGGGCCACTCATTTAATAACAGGTCTAGTTCTTTTGACTTAGCAAACGATTCAGATCGTCGTTTGTAAGAATTCAAGTTGTGGTGATCAGTATTGATAACAGCCATTTTAACGAGTAAACCGTTTTTGTAACTGTTATAAAATATCCCATATAACATACCTTCAGTTGCGTTAAATTTTCGTTAAAGACCTGATCTTAGATGACATAAAAATTATTTCGTCACCACGTTTTGTATAAATAAGACAGTTGTTCCAAATCATTAATACTTCGTTAAAGCCGTTCAATGTTTTTTTCATTTATAAAATAATTGTGACGAAAGTAACACAGGCTTACAAATTAAGACCAACTTTTGAATCAAAAAAGATGTGTATTTTTGGTAGTAAAACTCAAATCAATTAATGATACATTTAAGAAAATCTAAAGAAAAAAATTTCTACGATTAAAAATGAGTTATTCAGGCATGTTCTCAATTCTCGATCGCAATTTCGCTTCGGTATCGTTTTTGTGTTCTCAACTCAGAATGAAATTGCTCTGTTTTTTCCTTTTTTGCAAATCGCTGGTCCAAACGAGATTGACACTAGATACAGAGCTCCCAAAAAATGCTCCCTTTTCACAGGCTGTCAGATAGAATACAGTCACTCTCAGACACTATGAAAAAGTGTAACGAAATGACATCTCACCTCTGACTATTCACAAAGTGCTCTTTGCTCAATCAATGAGAGATTTTTCTAGCTTGCTTTGCTCATGTGTTTCCTTGAGACACTTTGCTGGGCAGAATTTTTCGAAAGTGTCTTCTAAGCATGTGTGTGTGCCTCAATTAAATATATGTGTGTATACATGTATGTGTGCTTTTGTAGAAGGCAAAACAATACATCGACACTGTTGATTGTTGTTGATTAGCCTATAATGGCATCAAGAATTATAAATTTTCCTGAGCCTTAAACTTTTCCAAAATAAAAAAGATGAACTTAAATGTGATCAGAAAACTCGACCACAACTGTATGTATGCCTTTGAAAAGGGCAAGTAAGCGCGGAACGTATAGTTCCGGAAGCGTATATTTTTTTAATAAAGTGCTTATTTTTTTAATTTTACAATACCTCAAATTACTCGCTTTGCAGCGAATGTGGTATAATATTATCTGGCCCCCATGTTAAAAATTTTGAGGCGGTATTAACGGCTAAACATCGGGAAGTTTTCGAATCATTTAATGAGGTCAAAGAGTACACCGGTACGCAAAAAGGCAAGGAAAATGAAAATTGCCATCGAGGCAAATAAACAAACAATAATTGCGTCTCACGTGAAAATTGTTTCCACTGTCGGCAGGCCATTTTTACTATAAGCCTGCAAAGGGTTTCGCGAAATTGTCAACAAAATATATACATAATGCCCTGCAAATGGCTCCAATAGCCTCCAGAAATATAGATCATGTCCATGTGAAAGGGCTGTCCATAAAAGACGATATAAAGGTTATGGTTAAACGCAAGCTCATATCACTTAAAATTGTTTTGGCGACCAGACTGGAGAAATCAGTCCAAGGAACTAATTTGCAAATAATTAAATATACGTTGTTAAAGACTAAGTTTATCGTGAAAACGCTTGGGATGATTCAGCTACTTAATGCTAAAAAAATAAGTATTTCAATTATAATACATCGAATATTGTATATTTTCTTTTTTTTTTTTTAATCCTAGTAGGCCAAGGTGAGTGTGTAACACAACAACAAAAAGACACTTTGGCTCGGACACTTGGCTCGATTTGCTCAGTTGCTTATGCTCAGCTGCTGACACCCAAACGAAATTGTCCCCATCAAACTGTTATAGTCAGACAGCTCAGTGTGTTTCTCTCATCGATTACTATGAAACAGAAAACACTAGAAAATGAAAATCTAGTGTTCTGTTGAGAGAGTGAGCAACTTTGTTAAAGTTTTTCCTGTCATTTCGGTGAGCAGACAGCATAGAAAAATTTGTTTATCTTTTTTATTTTTTTTTTAAATAATTTTTGTTTTTAAGTTAAATGATTAATTTTATATTAGGTATGTAGAATAATATTTTTTTTTTTTTGATATATTTTTTTTTTTTTATTTTTTTGTAGATAAATGTTAACAAAATAAGTAAATTACTACCTACCTACTAAGCGTTCCAGCAATTCCACACATTTGAAATTTTTTAAAATCTCTTCCATGGCTGTAAATTGATAAAAATGGGGAAAAATAATATAAAAATTTGGAAACAAATTTTTTGGGGGTGTGTTTCATATATCGACGATTTCTGTTAAAATGAGCTTTCTCAAAGCCAAGCGGATTAAAATCGACAAATAATTTTAATTTTTTCTTACGACCCTCTAGAATCTAGATTTATTTGTCACTCTCTACGTAAGTTGTATTATTTAACTTTAAAATGCGATCGTTTATACAGAGTTTTGCCGTCGAGATGTCGAACACACCCTAATAATTTGTATTGCAAAATCACTCATAAACAAAATTTGATTAATGTGATTTTATTTGTTTTCGTTCAAAAATATTTAGTTATTGATTTTGTTTCTTTCACAAATATTTGAATTTAATTTAAGAAATGTCTTTTTTGTGCATGGATAAACTTTTTATTATATCGAGACACTACTGTATAAGAAGCAAACAGCCAACATTGCACGGAAAACCACATATGTATGTATGTACATATGTAGTACATACACGATGCCCTATGTCCACACGGGACTGAAGCAAGAAGAAGATGTATGTACATACATACATACATTATGTAATGTTATTATTTGTATTTCAATGTTATATTGTACAAAAAAATCAAACTAACGCTTGACAAATGTGTAGCGCTTGTTTGATCTTGCTTGTGCCATATAACAAAAAAAAATAATAGCATAATGTGCATTGTTCATCTATGTACATATCTACATATGTACTTACATCTTCTTCGACTTGCCCAAATTCCATTTACTTGTATTGTTGTTAGAAACTTCACTAATTTCACTTGCAAAAAAACAAAAATTAATTATCTCGTAAAAATGCAACCGTCCGGCGTGTGCTGCGAAAATTAAATGTCAAGCGTCTAGATTTTTCGACACATCAAACGAACAAAAACACAATCAACATACATCAGTGTCCGGCACCGTTAAATTTTCTGTGTATGCAAGTAGCGAAGTCCTCTGTAGCAGCGGCGTCTTAACTTCGGCCGAAGTTAAGTCCTTCGGCGCGCGCAACCGCGGCCGACTTTTGCCGTCGTTCGCAGTAGAATTGCAACTACAAATGCACACAGTGGCGGAAGTCGAAGAAATGATTTTACATTTGGGAGCAGCCCAACAACAACAACAGTAAAAAACAACCGTTATCCAGACAGTCGAAATCACGTGGCACAGTGGTTTAGAATCGTTTTGCCTTCGACAAAATTTTGTAACTTTTAAACCGCTTAATATTTTAATTCATTTAAAATGAAATTAGGGTTTTGTCCAAGGCGGGACGCGCCTGGTCGTCTGCTTGTGCGTTTTGTCGAAAGAAACGACGCGAAATTTCTTATGATTTACATCTTTCATGTGTATGTATGTGTAGCAGTCTGTTTTTTAAACCGAACGGTTTTTGATTTGCAATTAAATCTCATAGTAATAACATGTATGATTACATGGATGTTACTGTGGTGTAGTGTGATCATAGTTTGCAAACCAAATTTAAACAGAATCAAATTCAGCATTCCTATGACACCTATATACATATATTACACAGGCCAACAAAATGACCACTTTTGTGAGGTCCAGCCCTATTTGTATTAAATTCTGATCCAGTTTTGTCCACTGATTCCAAAACTGGTCTCGGTTTTTCTCCATCAGCTCTTGTTTTCAAGATATCGCGGAAAAACCATTTTGCTGTTTTTTTGGCTTTTAAAAAATTATGGAGGTTACACCGAGCAACAATATCTGTATTTATAAGCTCTATGCGACAGTATACATTCTAAGGTCGCCTAAAAAAATCAATGGAGAATCATCAGCAAACCCAAAAGCGCCTAAATTGGCCTTTGAAGAGCAATTTTCATCAAACTATAGCAAATTTTTCAAACTTCATCGCCGTGTACCAGCCATTTAGGGCGGTTGAATTTTAATTAAAACCACTTTAGCATGTATCCCAATGGTTCTTCTAATTTCACAAATTTTTTTGCATATAAATCTAGTCGATGGACAAAGTTACAGGCGGTTAATCCCGAAAAATGAATTAAATTTTATGGCAGGATTACTAGATTGATACACAAAAAGTGTATAGGAAATATTAAAAGACTACTTGATCTAACATAGACCTTACATTAATTGTCATGCAAATGTACAATAACATTCAATCAGTACTAGATTAAAACAATTTGCCACAAAATTCATATTTTCTTAATATCAAACAACCTCTTAAGAAACATTAAAATTTTATGAATTAGGCTACAAATGGGTCAAATGAGTACCGCAATTACTATAATCTACGGAGTAAGCTCCTTGTGACTATTACGATTTTCCAAACTTCAACAAATGCCTGGCGGAAAGAGATTTCAGTAAAGACTCTATCTGTGAAGCGAATGTATATGACGAGGAAGTTGCCCACTCTTATTATTTGGAGGAATGAGCAATAATTGCAAGGTAGTGCAAAAACTCGCTCCATTTCGCAAGCGAATAACTTTGTGAGTCTGTCACGACATTTGACGAGATAAGTCATAAGTTGGAAGTTCGAATATTTAGTTTTACTTTGAATTAAGTTATTACATACAGTTAATTGGGCCGAATATAAAAATCGATCTTCAAAAAATTGTTCATATTGTAGAAAGACCTTTTAATTGAATTATGTAAAGAAATTTTAGCAAATTAAGGTAATTTTTTTGTTTTCAATGATGGCGTCTGTATACTTTCCAGTTATGAATATTATCTGATTCAACACAATTATGGAGAGTTGCCATATAACAAACTGGCATTCATGTTTCATGCGCCAAGGCTATATTAACTTGAACTTCGGTCGAACCCAAGGTTGCTTCCCCCTAATTTTTTTACTATTTTTCTTTGACAGTGGACTCAATTCATAAAATTAAATGTTCCTCGAGAGGTTGTTTGATATTAAGCATATATGAATTTTGTGGCAAATTGTTTTAATCTAGTACTGATTGAATGTTATTGTACATTTGCATGACAATTAATGTAAGGTCTATGTTAGATCAAGTAGTCTTTTAATATTTCCTATCCACTTTTTGTGTATCAATCTAGTAATCCTGCCATAAAATTTAATTCATTTTTTCGGGATTAACCGCCTGTAACTTTGTCCATCGACTAGATTTATATGCAAAAAAATTTGTGAAATTAGAAGAACCATTGGGCTACATGCTAAATTGGTTTTAATTAAAATTCAACAGCCCTAAATGGCTGGTACACGGCGATTAAGTTTGAAAAATTTGGTATAATTTGATGAAAATTTCTCTTCAATGACCAATTTAGGCGCTTTTGGGTTTGCTGATGATGCTCCATTGATTTTTTTAGGCGACCTAAGTATGTATACTGTCGCATAGAGCTCATAAATACAGATTTTGCTGCTCGGTGTAACCTCCATAATTTTTTAAAAGCCAAAAAAACAGCAAAATAGTTTTTCCGCGATATCTTGAAAACAAGAGCTGATGGAGAAAAACCGAAACCAGTTTTGGAATCAGTGCACAAAACAGAATCACAATTTGTCATCAATAAGGCTGGACCAAAATGGCTGTTGGCCAGTGTTATATGATCAGAATATTATTGCTTCTATTTTTTAAATAAAAAATATTTTTTTTTTTGTATGATTTTAGGCCCAAAAAGTGACGAAACTATATGGTATAGAGACTTTAAAAATATTGACATGGGGCTGCTAAATGATGAATCTTTGAAATATAGCTGGGAGGAAATATATAGATATACTGATGTGAATTCTCAATTAGAATCGCTCCAATTGTTTACAGGAAATTTATTCGAGGCATTCATACCCATTAAAAGAAAATATTGAGACCTAGTCAAAAACCGTGGTTTAGTAATAACATTGCCAAACAAATATCCCTAAGAGATTCAGCGTATAAAAAATGGAAAATATACAGAAGTTCTGAACACTATACAAATTTTAAAGATTTGCGGAAACAAGTTTATGAATTAATAAGGACTGCTAAGAACTCATATTACTCGTCAAAATTTGAAAGTGCAATAACTACTAGACAAAAATGGAGTGAAATTAGAAACCTTGGAATTGGAAAGCAAAAAGTAGTAGTAGAATTGACGCTGATATCAATAATCTAAACTGTAATTTTGTGCAATCTGGAATACCTGAAGCTACATCTAATCCTTATCTTGAATTGATGCCTAGTAATAACTGTGATATTAGTTTTAGTTTTATGTGTGTTAGTCAGTGTGATGTTCTTGAATCTGTTCTTAAAATTAAGTCAAATGCTGCGGGGCTGGATAATTTGAATCCAAAATTTCTGAAGATTATCCTTCCGCAAATATTGCCTTACATAACCCATATAATGAACACGTCATTTATGACATCAACTTTTCCGAAATTATGGAAACTGGCAAAAATCATACCCATTCCGAAAGGTAACAATGAATACAGACCAATTTCAGTACTACCGTTTTTATCCAAAGTTTTTGAACAATTAATGGCTCAGCAAATAAGTAAGTTTTTGACCAATAAATTATTGCTTAATAATAATCAGTCAGGATATAGGAAAAACAGAAGCTGCACCACGGCAATAGTTAGTATTACGGAGGATATCAGAAGGCAAATGGACAATGGCGATGTAACATTTTTAACACTACTTGATTTCAGCAAAGCTTTTGACACTGTTAATCATGAAATCCTAGTAACTAAACTTTATAAATTTTTTAATTTCACTGACACAGCCATTAAACTAATAAAATCATATTTATCTGACAGAAGTCAGGCAGTGGCTACTGAGTCTGAAATATCGTCTACTTTGCGTCTAACTCGTGGTGTTCCTCAGGGCTCAGTCCTTGGCCCACTTCTGTTTTCTTTGTATGTAAATGACCTCCCAGATATGTTGTCTAATTGTAATGTCCACATGTATGCCGATGATGTTCAAATGTATGTTAGTCGTCCTCTAAATAAAATAAATGAGTGTGTAGATGTTTGTAATAGAGATTTGTTAAGTGTTAATGATTGGGCTAAATGTAATGGACTGTCACTCAATCCTGCAAAGTGCAAGTGTATTGTAATATACAAGAAATCCTTAAATACAACTGATCTTCCTAAGCTGAAAATTATGAACAAGCCTATAAAATATGAATCTCAGACAGTTAACCTTGGTATAACATTCAATGATACTTTATCTTGGAGTAATCACGTGACAAGGGCAACTGGTAAAACGTATGGAGTACTAAGACAACTTTCCATGACGCAGAATTATTTACCGACGAACCTCAGACTTTTAATTGCAAAGACATACTTGATACCGGCACTGTGCTATGGGCTTGAAATATTTGGAAACTGTGATGCTGCCTCCCAAAGAAGACTTAATGTTACATTTAATAATATAGCTAGATATGTATACAATAAAAGACGAACTGACCATATTACACTCCTTTCTATTCAAATGTACGGTTTTGACTTTAAATCATTCACAATATACAGATCACTAATTTTCCTGCAAAAGATTATATATACCAAAGAACCATCATATTTGTATGACAAGATTAGATTTGCCACATCGAGAAGAACCATGAACTTAATAGCAGTACGTCATAAGCTTGCCAGTTCGGAGCGACAATTTTTTGTTAATACTGTTAGGTTGTGGAACCAACTACCAACCAACATAAAGAACATCAGTAGTGCAACGCAATTTAGGGAAAAATTGAATATATACATAAAAAATAGCCAATTTAATTAAGAAATTATTGTTTTTATAATAAGTTTAAAATAGAATTAAGTAGGATAAGTCAATTAAAAATCAAATGTCTTGCTTTTGTGACTGGTGCAATAATTCATAAGTATATACTTGTAGCACCAGGAATGTTTGTCAAATAAATCTAAATCTAAACAAACTTATAAAGGGTAATATAGACGCTAAGTACTTACTCGGGCTCGTGAACTTTAATGTCCCTTCAAGACAAACACGAAATTATATTCGCTTGAGGCTTCCTGTTGCTTCTTCTTTATATGCTTCTAACTGTCCATTTCTTATTTTGTGTAGGTATTACAATGGTATCTTTTCTCTTCTCAGTTTTAGCCTTTCCGACAAAGGCTTTAGGTCTTTTATTCTTCACACTCTTGTTATATGCAAAACAATATTCATCTATCGATATCACTCATTGATCAAATTGTATGCTCATCTCTATTTCGATATACTCATCGACAATAAACGGTCTGCCGCGCACGCTCAACGAGCACGCATCAACTAGCTCTAACAAATACGCGTTTTATTGGCTTCCAGCATAACAATTGGCGACGAGGATTCAAAAAACAATTATAAGTGCCGCAAAAGATATTTTGTGTAAATTTGCTTCTGTCGTGTCGGTAGTCTACTTATCCGTGAAGATGCCGGGCGAAGAAAACTTTAAAGCGTTGCTTGAACAACAGCAACTTTTCGCGAAAAACATGTTAGAGCAACAAAAAATGCTAGTGGTTCACGCCACAATCCGGGCGAATCGACTACACAATGTCCACACACATTCACAATTTCAACAAAGACCAACAAAATTGGGAGTCTTACAAACAGCAGTTAACACAACATTTTAATGCATACTCTGTGACCTGTGAGGACAAACAAAAAGCATATTTCCTTTCGTGGATAGGTGCAGATATTGTTTGTTTGGCAGTGAAAATTTGCTTGCATTCTCGTACATGCAATTGATCGAAAAATTAACGGAACATATCCAGCTAAAGCGACATGTCGTCGCCGCTCGCTACGATTTTTTCAAAAGGGACATGAAAAATTCACAAACACATAGAGAATGGATAGCTGAGCTTCGTGGAATTGCGCGCGTATGCCAGTTCATTTGTTCTGCTACAGGGTGTTCGTCCAACTTCGTTGACGAAATGATTCGAGACCAGATAATAGTGCACACGCCATTTGATCCAGTGCATGCTGCTGCTCTTCAGAAAGTGCAACCAACTTTTGAAGATGTGCTTGTAATCGCCGAAGCTTACGAAGCAACAACAAAAACGGTCGCGACAATCAAAGAAAACAGTGAAAAACCCGTCAATTTTGTGCAAACATACAAAACAACAATTTCAAAAAAGAAAAAAAAAACCGTTTAAAATCATGTTCTGGGTGCGGACATTCTCACTCGCGAGAGAAATGCAAGTTCCGACACGCCATATGCCACAACTGTGAGAAAAAAGGGCACATATCAGCCGTTTGTATGCAAAGCAAACGTAATAACAAAGACAACGCAAAAGATGATCGAAAGAACAAAAGTTATGAAAAGCAAAATCAAAGAAACAAAAGCCATGCAAATTCAATCGACAATAAATGGTCTGCCGCGCACGCTCAACGAGCACGCATCAACTAGCTCTAACAAATACGCGTTTTATTGGCTACAAACATAACACTCTTACACTTGCATAGCTTCTAGTAGTTTTTTGAAATTCCTTCCGATCATTAATGCTGAGAGCAGGGGCGTAGCTGGTCATACCGACAAACTAAATTACCCCCACCGGATCGGAAGGCGTTTCTTTATTTGCCATTAATGTCTGCTTTTCTACCCCCTTATTTTGTATCTCTTTATATTCTATTATATTGTAGCTATGTCTTTTAGACGAAGCTACAATTAAAATAAATAACGAGAGCGTAAGTTAAAGTCGGCTCTAACCGACTTCGATATACCCGTTACTCATGAAAAAACATGTTTAACAGTGTTCCCGCGTTCCTTAGTGTGACCATCCAAAAAGTATGCAACATTTTTTTAGGGTCGTAGCGGGGTGGGCTTGGTTCACTTTTTTGCTTATAACTTGAGAACCGTTCATCCGATCTTTATCGTTTCTTCGGCAAATCGATTCATTTTGCTAATTAATCTATCTCTAGAAGGTACGAATCCTCTATCTTTAAAACTGTATGAGATATAACTTTTTTCTAAATTGCGGGGGCGGGAGGGGGCGTGGCCAAAATTTGAAACAATCTGCGTGCAGATAAAAGAAGCATTTGTCCCATACATGTCAAATCTCTATCTCTTACCATCTCTGAGATCTAGTTGTTCATACAGACAGACGGACGGACGGACGGACGGACGGACAGACGGACAAGGCTAAATCGACTCGGCTGTTGATGCTGATCAAGAATATATATTCTTTATATGGTCGGAAATGATTTCTTCTGCCTGTTACATACATTTGCACGACTTTAGTATACCCTTTTTACTCTACGAGTAACGGGTATAAAAATAAAACGAGAGCGTAAGTAAAGTCGGCTTTTACCGATTTCGATATACCCGTTGCTCATGAAAAAACATATTTAACAGTGTTCCTACGTTCCTTAGTGTGTCCATCCAAAAAGTATGCAACATTTTTTTAGGGTGGGAGGGGTGGTAGCGAGGTGGCTGTGGTTCACTTTTTTGCTCACAACTTGAAAACCGTTTATCCGATTCTTTCGGCAAATCGATTCATTTTGCTAATTACTAACTATCTCTAGAAGGTATGAATTGTCTATCTTTAAAACTGTAGGAGATATAACGTTTTTTCCAAATTACGGGGGCGGGAGGGGGCGTGGCCAAAATTTGAAACAAACTTGATCTGCGTGCAGATAAAAGAACATTTGTCCCATACATGTCAAACCTCTATCTCTTACCATCTCTGAGATCTAGGTGTTCATACAGACAGACGGACAGACGGACAAGTCTATATCGTCTCGGCTGTTGATGCTGATCAAGAATATATATACTTTATATGGTCGGAAATGATTCCTTCTGTCTGTTACATACATTTGCACGACTTTAGTATACCCTTTTTACTCTACGAGTAACGGGTATAATGAAAAGTATATGTCCTATGCATGTCAAACCTGTCACACATCTTTGAGATGTGTTTGTTCATACGGACATATAGACGGACAGAAAGACTGACATGGCTATATAGACACGGCTGTTTCTTGTTCGCACAAGCTTTACATACTTAGCTACAGCGTATAAAAAAAAAACGAAACTGTACCGGTACCTAACTTTCGGTTTCGTTCCGGCTATATCGGTTCCAATAACAACGGTAAACGGTATTCGGTATTATCGGTTCCAGTACTCGATTTGAAAAGATTTATTTCGGTAATGGTTCCAGTATCGAGCCCTGCCCTTAACACCTTTTTTTCTCATAATTTACAAAGGTTCCTTTAACACCTGTTTTTTTCATTATTTAAAAAAAAAACCTTTTTGTATAATTTGGGGCCAAGACAAGCTTCTCTCTCCGTAACACTTAGTTGCAAAATTGTCTTTGTTTCCCATAAGGAAATAGTCACTTGCGCTCGCCGCGCCGTCGCTTTGCACACACAAATCTGTGCGCTGCACACTAAAACACAAAAACCAAAAAGAAATTTAATCAAATTAAATTCACTCACACACTTTGTTTAAGTAACCTAGACCTAATTCAGGCTTATATTACTAATAATTCATATATTTTTACTGTTTTTTTTTTAGGGAATGCAAAGACAGTCCGAAACGATAATAGTTCCCGATTTGGAAAGTTTATGCAAGTGTGTTTTGATGAAGAACATTGCATTAAAGGTTGCGTTATACAGGATTACCTACTGGAACAATCTCGAATAACTTTTCAAAGTCACGGGGAGCAAAACTATCACGTGATGTATCAGTTGGTAGCTCAAGGCCAAAAAAATGTGGAAATATCAGAGACCTTCCACTTAAGATCACCCGAGTTTTATAAATATCTAAATACTTCAGACGGTATTTCAATAGACTTAGACCTTGAATCAATTAAATTTAATGCACTGACTATGGCGTTTGCAGTCTTACAAATTCCGCAGGCTATAATTGATGGCGTTTTTAAAGTCTTAAGCTCTATATTATGGCTAGGTAACATCGAGTTTTTGGACATAGATGGAGAAAGATGCGATTTTTCGGAGGCAGATCTAGACATTATCTCGACGCTCTCGACACTTTTGGGGTTAAATTTGAACGATCTTAGAACGGTTCTCTTACTACGCCAAATAAATGTACGAGGAAATATAACTGAGATACCATTGAAAGTACAAGAGGTAAGTTTCATGAATTTTTGTTTACTAATAAAAGAAGAAGAAGAATTGGAAATTCCCCTCTCATTTCGACATAAGCCCCTTTTTAAAATGTGTTCAAAACTGAAATTTTTGTCATTAGTTAACAAGTACTTGAATTTTCTATGTTGCATACTAGGAACGCTGACCTCACAGAACTCTGATAGGCCCCCGCACACAGAAAGCGCTGCGGAGCACAGTCTATCCGCTTTTGAAATCAAAAACACTGAGTGCATAAAGAGCGGGCAAAGCGGAGCGGTGAGTGGCTTGTCCGCTGTAAGCAAGAGTGGTTGTTTTCCGCGAATATTTGTGTAGTGTCCCAAATTTTTATAAAACTTATTTTTTTAGTAGTTTCCAGATTTCTACCAAGTTTCGAGCCAATCGGACATCATTAAGATATAGCTCCCATAGAAAATTAATTAGAGTGTTCAGATTGTTGTGCATTTAGGCAAGCTTGCCTGACAAGTATTGTAGTAGTTGCAGTAGTAGTTCATAGTACTAATTTTATTTGGAAAAAGTGAGTAACCCTGACAAGAGACGGTTCATCAATTTCAGAGCGCGGCGATAAATATTTAACTTATCAAACTAGAAGACGTTGTGAATTCGTAAATCACTGCGGAGGCGAGGAGCGAACCACAGACACGTGCAAAGGGGATCGAGGATCGTCGGAAAACAGCGTACACATAAAGGAACAGAATTATTATAATTAGTTTGGCCACAGGAGCACCTGCGGCAAGTACAAAAACAAAACAATATACAGAACAAGCATAAAGTCACTCATACAGATACCAAAGTAAATAGTGGGTGTCGATTAGAAAAAGCTTAAGCCAACATCTGCACTAGAGCGCTTCATTGTTTGGTTCTTTGCATTAGAAAGAAAGTACAGCAGTGACTTTTAGGTACTACACTTTTTGTTTTCAATTAAATATCTCTGGAAATGAAGCGTACTCCTCCGATTAAGATGACGCCCGCTAACTATACCCAAGATACCAGACAACAGAGCCCAACAGCTCAGAGCGATCCATCAGTGTCAGGCTCGAAGAGGCTTCTTCAAGATATTTCGCCAGAGGATCGAATAGAAAGCTCGAGCAATACTGTCGGATCTATGAAGTTGATCGAATTAATGAGCGTAGTGTCCTCGTTAATGGACGAGAAATTCAAAAAGGTTGCAACCAAGGAATACATTGATAGTATCAAGGTCGAAGTCTCTGAAGTGCATGGCAAGGTGGAAAAGTTGACCCATGAAAATGAAGCACTAAAAGCCAAATTGCAGGAGTTGAGGTAACGGCAAGAAATGGAAGAGAACAACAAGAGTAGAAATATCATATTTCGTGGTATGAATGCTAACAAATACCCATACGAAGCAGTAAAGACGTTGCTCGATACAAAGCTGCAGACTTTATCGCCGATATCCATAGAGAAGGTGAAAAAATTAAATGAGAGAGATGGAAAAATGACTCCTTGTGGAATTGGCATCGACATCGACGATTCGCAATATTCTAAAAAAAAACAAAGCAGCTACGGGGATCAACCATTTATGTGGGCAAGGATCTGACTGAAAAAAGACGGGTGCGGAAAAGGATGATGCTAACGCTACAGAAGGAAATAATGGCTATCAACTCCACAAAGCGTATAACTGTAAAACACGATAGGATGGCCATAGAAAACAGGTGGTTTTATTGGAATCGTTTTGGTGAATTGATGAGCGACAATCAGCCAACAGATCAAGTCTTTAAAACCTTTTTTTGGCGAAGGTCTTATGCTAAGTACTGAGAACAATGCAGTTGAGACCAGATCAAAAAACTAAGAAAGGTATATGTGCCAAAAAAACAAATCCCCAATCACATCGTTTAGATAATAATTTTAGTAATTGTAAACCAACAAACCGTAGTGCGTATATTAAAGCCGCTGAAAATCCAGCCACATATCTCGATGCCAATACTAACTCCAAGAAACAGAATGTCAAAATTCTCTCCCACAATGTGGCGGGCCTCGCTAAGAAACTTCTGTTTATTGACTTCTTTAAATACGTAGCCTTATTCGAATTTTTTGCTCTTACGGAAACATTTCTTGAAACTGGATTGGCAGCGGTTGAAGCAAAATTTGTAGAATTCAGTCCCAAATGGATTCCAGCTATTCGTACCAGCAACAGAAGAAGAGCTAGCGGAGATATGCTTTACGGTGTCAGCTTGTCAACAGCAAAATAGTGAGCTTTCATGAGACAAACGGTGCCACTCTAATCAAAATTCAGGCAGCTGACGAGAAGAATCTCTGCATCCTGCCGGTCTATATGAACTGCAATCACTGGGATACGGATATTGGCAAATTATTCAACTTCTTAAATGATACGCACGATGACAACCTTTTGATTGTTGGTGACTGCAATGCAAGGGTAGGAAACACGCAGATTTGTGGATATAATCCGCAGCTCATACATACACCCTTGAAGGAACGAAGAGAGGCCAGAGACAAGGTGATGCAAATGGACGTCGCTTCTGTCAGTTGGTCGAGATGTTTGGATTTACCATGGTAAATGGAAGAGCAAAAAATTATCCTCTTGGGGATAATACCTTGATTCAAGGAGCAGCGCGGTCCACAATAGGAACCTGGGTGGAAATAATACAGAATTTTAAAATTCATGATATGGTATATTCTGACCAACTCCCACTAGAAATTACGCACTTGAAACAAGCCAACACGCGAATACCCAAGAATTGAAACTACCACCTTAGCTAAGATGGTCGAGCAAGCACGTACAGAAGAAAACATGACAGTAAGATACAACTTGGTAAATGAGCAAATGAATAGTTCGAGTAAAATAACTAAATTTCTTTCAAGCTGTATTACGAGATCGGACTCATCAAGGAAAGGGGGAAATATAAACTACAAGCAGGAATGGTATACAAGGCAATGTGAACAGGCTGCTTGCTTAGTCCTCTCCTCTTTTCGCTCTACATAAATGACATTCTTAAGCACCTCCCGGAAGGTATTTTTGAAAATGGGCACTAAGTAAAAGCACTCTTGTACGCTGATGAAATTTTTGTTTTTGCAGAGTCACCTGCAAAAATCCAAAAAATGATAAATGCACTCCAAGAATATTGCAAAACGTGGATTCTTCAAGTGAACACAGAATAGTTCAAGATCCTAATTTTTAAAAGGCGTTGGCAAAGACTAGCACTGAATGAAAAGTGGCACTTAAGAGTGACTGAGCTGGAAGTAGTCAAAACTTACAAGTATCTGCGTATTTGAATATATTATAATGCTCAGTTTAAATTAAAGCAAGAGAAGCTCAAAGATGCGAAAATGGCTATCAACTGTACATAAAGGTCCATAGAATATGACGAGGTCGAGAGTCTGCTGCTGTACTTTGTCAAAAAACTGTTTCGCTTGCCAAGCTTCACGCCTAATAGGCTCTACCTCGAAACTGTGTTGTCCAAGCTGTATTTGACAAGGGCAGTCATCCATTTTAAGTATGTTCGAAAAGTTTTTGGTATGCTAGAACATAGGCTTCCAAATATATTGGCTCGATCTCTACTACGCGAACGTCAGCAATTTTTCCTTGTTTGGGATAACCTAGCTCCCTAGAAGATCGTTCTAGCTGGGGATCCTAGGTGGAGCAAACTCATGTTAAATTGGATGCAGCTTAAAGGCAGTCATGTATTGGGCAATCTCAAAGAGCTCCGAACGGCTTATTTATAAAGAGTTGCATTATGCCCTGGGAGCAAGGAACTATTTCAAAGACACCTTCACAGTAGATCAAATTCGCACCATCTTTAAGGCTAGAGTCTCCTCTATTATAGAATTAAACTCTGTTCCTAATATGGTTGGCAACGACAATACATGTTCACTGTGCAATTTGAGATAAAATGAGAACATTGCACACTTCATCGCCGTCTCTCCCATTTTGAGGGAGCACCGATTGCTCCATTTCGGCAAGGCTGATCTACAACTGCTTGAAATAATAAATTATCTTAATGGCGAAAACTCGTCGGCACTATTTAGTTATATAAGTCAGTCTTTAAGATAACGGAAACAAATTATTCAAGGACAGTTTTGAAAACGGCAAGACCGCTACTTGGATCCCTAACTACGCAGTTGAACGATCTGTCTAATATCTGGGGAAGACCTGGAAAGTCAGGTGTATTAGACTGCGTAGCAAAGTATTTCGGTAGCAGTGATCGACAGACGGTTAGACACCAAGTCGATGTGAATAAAATTCTTTTTAAAATTTTAGCCTATATCCCTAGATAATAACTATAAATGTAATAAGAAGGTGAAAAAATATTTTAAATAAAGAAGAATACTACTACTACTAGTACTAATTTTATTTAAGTAGTTGGGAACATGTTTTGACCTTAAAAAATGAAAGATTTCGCTTCGGCTTAGCTTATGCTATCAGCCCCATTACAGTGAATAATAGTACACTTCAATTCATTTTTTAATTTTTAGAATTTGTAGTACTTAAAAGTAATAAGTTTTTATTTAAAAATATCCATCTAAGATACGCTGTCTACATGTGGGGTCTAAAATGTAGTCTCATACACTCGCTCCGAACTAGCAATATATTTTTAATTGTGTTCTTACTGCGGGCATTATTAATCAGAGTTGACATTTTTTTATTCAAAAACGGGTAACGAATAATTTTCCAACAAATTTTTTTATTTGAATACAATAAAAATAATGTTTTATTCGAAAAAAAAATAGAGGGAAGCTCACTTCAACTCGACCGAAGTTTGTATACCCTTGGAACATGATATATGCCTGCCTTTTTGTTGTATGGCAGCTATCTATATATATAAAAGAGTTCAACCTGACTGACTGACTGACTGGTGACCGTCGCACAGCCTAAACCATAAAAGATAGGAAGATGAGATTTTCACAGTAGTTTTATCTTATGCTGAAAGTGAGTACTAAGAACGGATTTTGGAAAATTCTGTCGGGAAATTTGGAAAATTCGCGGAAAACTGTTGTATGAAACTTTTTTGTTTTTCATCCGATCAAGTTCAAACTCATTTTCAAAGATCTATATGAAAATTCAACAACAACTGCATACCAATCTTCCGGAAAATTTACCCCCCCTGGGTGGAAAGTGGGTGGTCAAGGTTGTTTGGGCGAAACTATATTTGCCAGCGATTTGCTCCAAATTCATTTTTAAAGTTACACATAATAAAATATAGGAAACGTGACTTTAAAATTTTGGAAAATCTATCCACGAAGTCGGAAAATTCACGGAAAACTGTTGTATGAAACTTTTTTGTTTATTATCCGATCAGATTCAAACTCATTTTCAAAGACCTATATGGAAATTCAACAATAACTGTGTACCGATTTTCCGGAAAATCCCACCCGGAAAAGTCGGAAAGGCATCGGAAAAGTTTGTGTGGTAAAAATTTTATTTTCATCCGATTGACTTTAAACTTGGTTTGCAAGCATAGTACGAAAAATAATTCGACACGTGTTTTCCCAATTTTGGAAAACTCCACACCGTGGAAAATGGCCGGAAAATTTTGCATGAAAAAAATATTTTTCACCTGATCGACTTGAATCTTGGTTTGTTAGAATAGTAAATGTAATAAACTGAGTTGTGATTTTTCTATGTTGGAAAATTTGATCCAACGGCCGGAAAATTCCTGGAAAACTTTGCATGAAAAAACTATTTTTCACCCGATTGACTTGAAACTCGCTTTATAGAGATGGAATACTAAATAATTAGTGATCGCATTTTCCGATGTGGGAAATACCGGCGGGATGCCCACTGGGAAGTGGGAGAATAGTTGGGTGGGAGGTGGGTGGAAAGTGGGCGGGAACTGGTGCCATGTGGGTGGGGAGGTGGGTGAGAGGTGGGTGGGAAGTGTACGCGAAGTGGGAGGGATGTGGGTGAGAAGCGAATTATATCTGGACGGGAATTGAGTGATAAGTGGGTGGGATGTAGGCGGGAAGTGGGTGGAAAGTAGGTGGGAAACGGGTGGAAGTTGTGTAAGAAGTGAATGGGGGGGGAGTGGGTGGGGTGGGATGGGGGCGGTAAGTGGGCGGGATGTTGGTGGGATGTGGGCGGTAAGTGGGAGGGATGTGAAGGGGAAGTTTGTGGGAAGTGAGTGGGAACTGGGGGGAAGTGCGTGGGTGGGAATCGGGTGTAGAGTGGGAGGGATGGGGGTGGGATGTGAGCGGGAAGTGGGTGGGATGAAGGTGGGAAGTGGATGGGATGTGGGCAGGAAGTGGGAGTGATGTGGGCGGGAAGTGGGCTGGAAGGGGGAGGGATGTGGGTGGGAAGTGGGCGGTAAGTGGGCGGGAATAGGGAGGGATGTGTATGTATGACTCGATTTCGGGGCTCTACAGAGGAAACAAATTGGGGTGGGATGGGGGCGGTAAGTGGCCGGGATGTGGGTGGGATGTAGGTGGAAAGAAGATGGGATGTGGGCGGGAAGTGGGCGGGATGTTGGTGGGATGTGGGCGGTAAGTGGGAGCGATGTGAGAGGAAGTTTGTGGCAAGTGAGTGGGAACTAAGGGGAAAGTTGGTGGGTGGGAATCGGGCGTAAAGTGGGAGGGATGGGGGTGGGATGTGAGCGGGAAGTGAGAGGGATGTGGAAGTTGTGTAAGAAGTGTGTTAGGAATGCGTGGAGTGGGATGGGGGTGGTAAGAACGCAGCAGCAAAGTCGTAACGGTGAAAAAGCAAAGTAGTAAAACGTTGACTTCAAGCCTATGTATGTATGATTCGTTTTCGGGGCTCTACAGAGGAAACAAATTAAGAGAATATTTTTAAATTTGGTAAATATTTGGCTCTCACGATTGACTTCAAACTGATTCTGATATTGGTTCTATACTGTTAAAGGCGCAGCGAAGCGCGACGGGCTTTTTGCTAGTACGATATATTAATCCGATTTTGATCAAAATATCTAACATTGTGTTGAAACACAGCTGCGGGGTTTGAAACTGCTGCTGACTGATTGAACGCTTTTGCTTTCTCCCTGATGACGAATGCCGACGGCATATCGAGGAGACAAAAAACAAAGTGTGTTTTATTTGGATATAAAGCACATAAAATATTCACGACCTTGAGCCTGCCATCAACTATTTCTTAAATAACTAAGAAGAGAACGCTAAAACCAACAACTAAATTACCTACGAATAATTTTATCACGGATATTTATATATATTTGCTTTATAAACCTACATAAAACTTGTCCATTTTATTGTTATATAAATCATGTCGAAATACAAAAAAGACACGTATTTTACTGTTGCCTATATAGCACCTGTCAATATCGGTGACAAAAAAAAACGAAAGAAGGCTTGCGAAAATGTGAATTTTTGTCAGAAACACTATTGGCCGCCAATATCAGCAATTGTCTTACAACGTTTTAATTGGTTGCTCCAGCTCTAGATCGTCCCTTCATTTATTTTGACAAATTGAATGTACATAGTAAAAATTTAATTTTCATAGTACTACTCGACTGGACTTACCAAAAGAACAATTCATTTTTGTGGAAGGTTTTTTTTTGCGTAAATGACCTAAGAATGCATACTTTTTTATTAGATTGGTATCTTCTGCTAAATACTTTACTAAGAAGTGATTAAATAAAATCTGGTTGAAGCCTCTTGCAAATACCTGCGTCGCTGCGGGGTATACAAATGAAAAGCCAACATATTTATGTTTTATTTTATTTAATATCTTTTAATATATTATATTTGCTTTCAAAAGAACTCTTTTTTCGAACACTTTGTCAGATAACACTGTGCGACAAATTTCAACTTTTTTCAAAACTACCAAGCACCACTATGCGGAATCGATAGTGCTACCCGAACTGAGTAAATCCCTATCAGCGTTTGGCTAGATTGGAAGCACTTATTTTTTTTATGGACCCTCAAAGTTTTTGAAATTGGGTGTGCCAACCAAAAAAGGTCTCATTAGTTTTGGGCAAACAGCTCATTCAGTTTTAGTGATAGCTGCAAACTGTCTTCGGCAAAGTTGTAGCTGACAGTCCGCAGAATAAATTCTTGATACAAATTCTGATTTTTTAAAAAATGCATGTTTTCCGGTAGTATTTTTAAAAAAACTTTTTTTCAAAAACGTATTTTTTTTATTTTTTCGAGTATAACTTTTAACTTTTTTTTCGCATACTTTCTTTGGCAAACAAGAAGATTTTGAGATAACAAACAACTCTGCTGAACAAGGTTTTACAATCTGAACACTTCTACAGCCACCAAAACGCACTAAGAATTTTCAAAAAATTGACTTTTTTGTTGTCATTGTTTATTAGATAATCAAGTTTTTCACCAAAATAGCAGCCAATTAAGTTTTTTTAAGCTTTTAGAGCAAAACCTTACTCGTTTTACTTGTTTGTTATCCATAATTTAAGAAAAAAATGATTTTTTGAAAATTTTTAGAAAATTCTAGAATTTATCAGCAAAAAGGTTGCCAATTTAAGACTGTATAAAATATTTTAACATGCTAAAACATTTTTTAACAAGTTAAGATCAAATAAGCGTAAATATTTTATTTTTAAAAAATAATTAAAAATAAAATTAAAAAAATTTAAAAAAAATAAAATACTTACGCTAATTTGATCTCAACTTGTTAAAAAATGTATTAGCATGTTAAAATATTTTTACAGTCTTAAATTGGCAACCTTTTTTAAATATTGTTCAGCAAAACAATGCAAAAGTCTGACAGCTGCAGAAAGCAACAAAGAGCAAACGTGCCAACTTCTTCCAATTATGATAATAAAATTTTCGGATTTTTAACTTTCTTTTTAAAATTAAAAGTTTATACTCTTAAACGAAGTATAAATTTAACAAGTTTATGTGGATAAATAAGCAGTTTAATAAAATATGATTTAATAGGTTAATTCAATGAAGTACCGAAAAAAAACCTATCGATAAATTATATCGGCGAGAATTTTAATGCACGATATGGAAGTCAAGTTGTCAGCGGTGTAACTTTTAACTTCACTTTTTACATTTATTTTGGTCTTTAAAAGTTGTAGGATGATTTTATGGTGGCAACATTGAACTCCGGAGGAAGAGGCAGAAATGCCATATGGAACAGCAGTTGCATATCGCAGCAGAAAAGAAGATTACGCTTTATCAAAAATCAAAAACGGATTAGATCATTTCTGAAATTCTTGTTACGATTTTATTTCCCTCGTCAACGGCCTTCTCCCAGCAATATCCAAAGCAATTAATGCAACCGCGGGCATTTTTGACTTGTAAGCAACAGGGTTGTCAATACGAAATAATTATTTGGCGGGTCAGCGTTTTTTTTATTCTTAACCCGATAAAATTGAGCATTAATGGCTAAAAATAATTTTTTAATTTGGAACTCAGTGCACCCCAAAAACGCTTTCAGCATTTGGTTTAGAAATTTCAAAAATAATTTGTATCCAACTATTATTCAAATTATTTTGAAGCCAACAACCCTGCCATGGCAGCTACAACGCAATTACTTCCAGTCAGCTGTTTTTTGCCAGCGACTCCGAAGCTAACTCCGAAAAACGAAATGTCCGACATTTGTGGAACACCGACATTTGGATTGGTTGGTTTCAAAAACAACTGACCCCTAAATCTCTAGAGATTTCTGGAACACATTGGTATATACCATTAAAAATGTAAACACGAGAGGTTTAAAACTAACCAAAAGCAATTTCTGTGGAACCTTAGAATTGGAATTCGGTTGGAAGAGGAGGTAATTACCATTCTTAGTTGAAAAAGCGGTTTAGGGATCGATTTGTCATCCATTTGGATTTGATGAAATCCTTTTGCTAGATCTATGGTTGTGAGATACTGACATATTCCGAGTTTGTACAGAATGTCATCTGTGATCGGGACTGGATATTTATCATTGATGGTGTTTGAGTGGAAATTTGTGCCTGTGCGAGTGTAGAACCGCCAGCCACCGGTCTTCTTCTTTAAAAGTGGTGGATTGGACTGGACCATGAGGGCGTCTGAGTGTATGCACTTCCTGATGAAGCCGTCTGTTGTATTGCTGTCACTTTATTTATTTGAATTTGTTTAATGTTTTTTGCACATTACATTGTTTTTTTTTGTGGTGTTGAGTTTTGTTTGTATATTTATTTCTGCGCGCCATTATGCCGAGACGCCGTTTTGGCGGCAACCGTTGTATGTGTGTATCGAAAGCTACTGTTTTTCGTGGCGAACAACAGATTAGGTTTAAGTACGGTTTATTGTGTAAGAATATAAGAATGGTAAGAATGAGTGTCACAGAATGGCGGAGAGATAAGTGTATGTGTGTGTGAGTTAGAGATGTAAGGTACATAAAAAGGCGGGAGTATCGATCGTTGTTAGTGATGCGTGAACCAGTAAGGTGAATTGGATCCGTGACTGGAGCTGGATGAACTGGAACTGGAACCGCCACAGTGGCGCCACATGAGGTGGTTGGCTTAGATAATTAATTAATATGGCAACCCAAATTTTAATGTTTAAGTAAATAATTAGTTTATTTCATGCAATCTATCCAAAATAGTAATGTTGTTAACATTTCCAAAGTTAAGTTTGCTTGTCAAAATTATTTGGGTGGAGAAAATTAATAAATCTCCTAATGAAATACGGGAGGTTTAAAATCAACCGAAAAAATTTCTGTGGCACCTAAGAATTGGAATTCGGTTGAAATTTGGTTGGTTGGTGGTACCATAAAAAATAAAATTAGAAACAGCAAGTTGTCTAACGTGTTTGGCCCTAATCGGGTTTCTTTACGGTCGTAATATTACCTGCCAATAAAAATGCTTGCTCAGCTGCTGCACTACATGCAGGTAATGAGTTAATCTGCAAAGCAAGTTTTAAACAGTGGGAATAGCATTTTTCATTACACGGTGTGACAGTCAAAAAACTTCTGGGATGCGACATAGTGTTGTAGAGATAGTTAAATGTGCACGTTAAAATTTGGAATAATGGTTAAAATCCCGAATTTGCGAGGTAAAGGTAAAACTGGCTATACAGCTCCTCAACGGGGCCAAGCCAAGCTTCTCTGAATCTCTTGGCGTGTGTGCTTTAAATTTTTCAGACAAGAGAAAGGGACCTACAGTTTAACGCCGGATCCGAACGGCAAAGTTTGAGAAATTGCTTTTTCATGGCTAGTTACTTCGCAGCTGGCGCCACTAAGCTGGTGAAGGTGACCGTATGTGTAAAAGCTAGGTTCTAAAGATAGAAAAAAACTTTTATTATTAGATGTTCAGAGGCGGGGTCGAACCCACGACCTCCCGCCCAGCAGTCCAGCACACTAACCACTAGGCCACAGACATGCAGGTAATGAGTTAATCTGCAAAGCAAGTTTTAAACGGTGGGAATAGCATTTTTCATTACACGGTGTGACAGTCAAAAAACTTCTGGGATGCGACATGGTGTTGTAGAGATAGCTAAATGTGCACGTTAAAATTTGGAATAATGGTTAAAAACGCGAATTTGCGAGGTTGATGGACTTAAAAAATCATATGTCTTAAACTATGCATCGTAAGATAGCATGTAATACGTTGTTGGAATGAAAAAATAGTACCTTTCCAACGGTGTATTACTCGGATAAAAATTGAGGAGGCTACATGTAAAAATACAATCATTTTTTTAGTTTTTTGCGATTTCGCCTTACTTTGAACGAAAATTAATAAGTCAAACTTGAATAAAACTGTTTACTTTTGGTATGCAGTTTCAAAAAAACATGTAATTTCGCGTATTTTGCAATTTAGTTTATTAAAATATAGTAGTTTTTGATCGAGTTATTCATTTTTATAATAAAAAAGAAACTTGCCGATATTTTAGATTCATGATGTGTATTAACCTCCGCGCCGAACGCGAGTGGAATGAGAGAATTGACCTTTTCGTATGATACCGTAACGGTATTACAGTTATTGAAAGCAAAGGCAGAACAACTTTTGGATTCCCACTTGGATTTCTCCCAGACAATCAGCGACGAACAAGGTGAAAGGTTTCACCAAGAAATCGCTACTATAGAAAAGCGCTTTGATGCCAAAAATAAAATCAACATGATAACGAATTACTGCTGGTCACTTAAACGAGTAAACATTTTTAAGTCGCATTTCCAAAAACGGTGCAATATAAGTTCAACAAATGTTTTTAAACTTTAAAAAAATCAAATTAACTACAGTAGCTTGAAATGTTTTATTTAAATTTACAGTACCTACTTAGAGACAATCTCATTCTAAAATAAAAATTCTCTAAGAATTTTCCATACAGTGCTCAACAATATTATGGTCGATAGTGCTATAAGGCGCGATTAATATACCATAATTTTGCTAATTATTGACTGAATTTAGAGACTCACGTTTTACTAGTTAAAATGTATTCTTTTTAAATAATAAAACAAGTATAAGGGGTTTCTACCAAATGATGTTCAAAAACATCACCAAAGTCAAAAAAATTGTAAAAAAAACAAAACAAATTGGTTTACCTAGCAATACTCCAATAAAGAAAATTAAACCTGTTAAGTCATGTATGGCACGTTTGAAGACCTAAGTTTCTTCTTTCCAAAACTGGTAAAAAAATGAAAATCAGTGCATATTTGACGAAGCTATGGGCGTAAAAGTGACCGTATGTGAAAAAAAGTTTTTTTTTTACCGTTATTCAAAATTTCGATGTGATCCAAAAAATTCTAGTATGCCACAAAATTCTATTGAACTATACCTAAAACATAAGCTATGTCCCGTTCCAGAAGTTTTGTTTTGATTTTTTTTGTAACAGTGTGTTATCAACCACTGAACAAAATCTTCAGTCATGAAGAATCTTTCCCTGCAGTTTCTTTCAACTTCCTCTGCAAATTTTTCATACTCGTCTCCGGTATTACTGATTAAGTTGAAGAAAAAGATTTTTTTGAATATGCAATGCACAGTGGTCCCAAATCTACTTTTCGCTATTCTATACACTTCTGAACGTTGTGTTATTTGCGATGCATGACGGGTAAAAGTTGAGGCACGCTCAACGCTTGGCTCTGTGAAATTAGACCGCGTGAATTAAGACCGCCGTGCATTTTGTATAGCGGTCTAATTTCATTCTGCAAAATGAATTTAGACCGCAATCTTAAAGTGAAAAAAGACCGCGCGGCCTTTTTTCATTTATCAAAATGAATTTAGGCCGCGATCACAAAATGAAATTAGACCGCGTGGTTGCAAAGACAAAGGTAAAACTGTTGCGGAACGTAAAAATATATTGAGGAGCGAAGGACGATGTTTTCGGTGTGGCAAACCAAACCACACGTCAAAGTTCTGCAAGAACCAATTTATAAAATGCTCTACATGTGGAGGCAGACATATGACAAAACAAAGTAAAGGAACAAAACACGACCATTCTGAGTACATCTGTGTAGTGTGTTGCTAACGAAATATACTTGCAAACAGCGAAAGCATTTTTTGCGAACGGATCAAACAGAATCTTAACACGGCTTATTATGGATATTGGCAGTCAGTGTACCTACGTGACTGAAAACTTGGCCAAACGATTGAAACTACTCACTATAGGTACGGAAAAAACAAGAATATACGCATTCGGAGAATCAAAACAAAACAAACGATTAATGCAGTTAAAGCGGGTTTTTGGTGAATGCGCAAAGTCAATATTCTAATGAAATAATAGAGATTTGTGCTACTGTTAACGGTGCCACGAGTAGCAAACAAACGACGAAGAGTATAGCGGACAATAATGTAAGAAGCGATGAGTTGTTTAAAGGCATTCACATGCTTATCGGACAAGACAACTATTGAAAATTAAATTACAATAACCGAAAAAATTTGGATACCAACCTCGTAGCGATCGAGACTTTCTTTGGTTGGACAATTCAGGGTCATTGCGGTGAAACTAAACTCGAGCAGAGGTGCATACTAAATGTTATTGAGCAACGTGATGAACTCGACCTTGAGAAGTTCTGGAGCTTAGAGTCCATTGGCATAGCAGCGTACAACGAATCAACGAACCACACTCAGGTCGCCGAGATTAATATTGCCAACGGAAGATATTCTGCAAAGATGCCCTGGAAAATAACAAAGGATGATTTGCGCGACTACAAATGCGTAGCGATGTCGTGTCTGAGAAATCTGACCAGCAAGCTAATGAAGAGTCCCGAAAAATTAAGAGTATGAACGAGGTATGCGCGAACTGCTAAGCGAGGGTATTGCGAAACCAGTACCCAACAGATCCAGTGACCCCAAGGCATATTATATGCCTCACCCTCCTGCATATAGGGAGGACAAAGAAACAACCAAGATGCGTATTGTCTTTGATGCCTCCTCGAGCGAACATGGTCTAGCGTCAATTTGCTTACTGATTTGACAGCAATTTTAATAAGATTTCGTTGCCAGCAAATTGCCATTGTGACCGATATTGAAAAGGCCTTTCTACAAATTTCGATAGAAGAAGCGGATCGAGACTGCCATCGGTTCCTGTGTCACAACTCAACACCAGAGGTTGGAGCGCCTTATCCAAAAGTAGAAGAATGTCGCATGGCACGCGTTACATTTGGTGTGACATCAAGCCCTTTTCTGCTGTCGTCAACAGCATCTGCGAAGTCAGCCGACCGAAAGCGAGATTGTATGCAGAATACTACAAAGATCATTCCATGTAGACGATATGGTCACAAGCGTCGCAAAACATAATGAAGCGGTAAAATTATACCATTCAGCGAAAGACATCATGCAACAGGCCAGCTTTAATTTACGTAAGTGGAACTCAAACGTTTTAAGACTAACAGAGCTTTTCACAGAGAAGAAGGAGGCACCGCCCTTAGAGCAAAAAGTGCTAGAAATAAAATGGAGTACGAATACCGATGAATTAGGCGTTGATCTGGAAATTACCGTGGCATATATTCAAAATTTAGTGCCAACTAAACGAAATGTGATGAGGGCAATGACACGTGTATATAATTTACTTGGAATTCTGGGTCCATTTACCGTTACCATCAAGATCCTATTACAAAGAATATGGAAGGAACATACGGAGTGGGTACCATATTGGCCGACCCCTTGGCAAACGACTTTATAGCCTGGCAAAAGGATATGACATTACTTCAAGATTTTACCATAAAGCGATGTTTGACCACTAATACTGTGGCGATGTTAGAGCTGTTAACAAAAATGAATTAAAAAATAACCAATATTTTTATGTGGACAGATTCCAGCATAGTCCTGAATTGGATTGTTGGAGATGGAAAGCGCCCGAAAGCGCATATCAAATAGTCAGCGAGATCAACTATTTAACCTATGCAAATAAATTACAAACGTCAGAACTATGGAAATACGGACCATCTTGGCTCTCAGCTAGCAGCGACACTTGGCCAATATCAGCGGTATCACAAGCCAAGGAGCTAGCTACCCTATCGATCCATAACCAAGAGGCAGAGGATTTTGCCAGCGATACGGAGATACAATCAATATTTACTGTTAACAGGATACGTTATGCGTTTTATCTGGCGCATTAAGGAGAGAACTAAATATTTTGAAATCAACGCAAACACAAGTAACATACCAGAGCAGACAGTTGAAGAATTGCTGGATGCTGAGCTCTATTGGATCAAATTTATACAGCATCAAGAATTCGGAGCAGAGCTGATTGCCCTCGTCGTCTTCTGCATAGCGAGTTTGGGGAACTATGTAATCCGATTATAATCCCTAAACATTCATATTTTTCAGAACTTATTGTGAGGGATGCACATCAGCAATTAAAGCACTGCGGTATAAATGCATCATTGACCAAAATAAGAAAGCGATTCTGGATTATTAAGGGAAGACAACTTATTAAGAATATTCTCAAGCGATGCGTTGTCTGCAAAAGGTTGCACAGCAAAAGTGCAAGCGAACCATGGACGAGATTACCCATCGAACGGTTGGCCACGAGAAAACCCTTTAAGACGAGAGGATTGGATTTTGCAGGCCCACTGTATACACTTAGCGAATCAAGCGACACCCCGAAGAAGGTATATATAATGCTGTTTACTTGCGCCGCTATTAGGGGCGTACACCTGGAATTAGTGACTGATATGAGAGTTGAGACTTGTATAAGCGCGATAAGGCGATTTATTGCCCGTCGCGGAGAAGTTCGTGTCATAATATCGGACAATGCAAAAACATTTAAGCGCACTAATTTGGAACTGCAAAAACTTGAAAAACTCATGGACACGAGTCAAATACAACGGTTTGCTGCTACAAATAGAATCAAATGGAAATTCATCCCCGAGCGAGCAGCCTGGTGGGGCGGACTTTGGGAACGACTTGCACGAACCTTTAAGGATTGTTTAAAGGCTACAATCGGAAAAGCTAAACTGAATATAGAGGATCTTCAAACTTTACTTACGGAAGTTGAAAGTGTGGTGAACCAAACGCCACTAACTTACGTTAGCAGCGACTCAAAGGATCTGGAGCCTCTGACACCTGCACACTTCATGAGCGATTGCCGCATATTGAGCGACGAAAACTTCAAAACAGACGGAAGCCAGCTTGCTAGCATCTGGAAAGCTAGAACGACACTAATTCAACGCTATGCGAAGAGATGGCGGCACGAGTACTTAATGCAATTACGTTCTATTCATTTTAACAGGTCTCAAGCAACAAGAGGTCTAAGCGAAGGAGATGTGGTGCTTGTGCAGGATGACCATCAACCAAGACTACTCTGGCGACTAGGAGTAGTAATGGCGAGATACTTCGGACGCGATGGGCGTGCTAGAGCCTGTGACGTTCGAGTGAAGAATCAGCAATTGCTGCGACGTCCAATACAACTTCTTTATCCGCTAGAGATAAAGTCTGTTTTTGGCGGGGCCGAGGATGTAGAAAATTAAATTACATTTTGAATTATAACGTCTTCTAACATGTTTCTAATTTGCCATAATGCTTATTAGCATAAGCGTTCACACAATTAACCATACATTACACACACATATACTCTACATACATTGTTAGATCATAGAGAATAACTAGTCAGTAATAAAAACCAACACGCAGTTTACAGACGTTCCGTTCTGTGGTTTAATTTAAAAGACAATATTTTTCACAGAACATGACAGTTTAACGATGAACAAATATAGGTTCTGCACGAAGTGGGCTTCGCAGTGTGCTTCAATTGGCGTGCGCGGCTGTTCTTCCGATTCTATGTTGTCCAATGTCCAGAATCGTTTCATGAGAGCATTTGTTTTTCATTTGTGGTTGCTGCACAAATGGCTCATGATTTGTTTGTTGCATTTATCTTTCAAACTGCAAAAATCCATCGGAACTCTGTATGTTGTAGTACTGGTCCTCCGGCCGAAATCTTCCGCTGATTTGGCAGAAGCAGTGAGTAATAGTGCTCTGCACCGATGAGCATGTCTATTTTTCCTGGTTTTTCAAACTACGGATCAGCCAGTGGCAGTTCGTTTTGGTATTTTCCAATTCGCCGAACTTAGCGCTTGCACTGGTTTATCTGAGATTAAGTGTGGGAGCACAAAAGCTTCAATTCTTTTGTGTAAAGCCACTGTGAAGTGATGTTACATTAACTCGAGATCGGCTCGCCCTCGGATGTCCTCCAATAGCTTCAATGCGTATTTTTGTGTCAAGAAGTTTCAGCGACAGCATTGAAACCAAACGCTCAGAGATCAGGTTGATCTGTGAACCTGTGTCTCGCAGTGCTCTAAAGTTAGCCATTTGGACCCAATTTAGACGTTCGGATACTGATTTGGTTTTAAAGTCGTCACACCGGAATAGTGGGTGTGCCGACTTAGTACAGTATCGGCACCTGGAACCCTTTGTTGTGGTAGCCGATGCACATTTTTGACCTTTCTTGTAGATTGAGTCTTTATAGCCGCTCCTAGAACTCTGATCCGTTATTCAAGGAACTGGAGCATAGTTTCCCCCTGTATCTCCCTTGAGCTTTCGAGTGACTGCTCATAAAGGGTTGTTGCTATCGCACTTGTTCTTATGATTGCAATTAGCATTGGATCCCAAGTGGATATGTCGATTCCCAAAATAATACCTACTAGATACATACTGCAACAGGAAATAAAGGAATAAATGAGATTTAATAGAAAATAGTAGGATCTTTAATATTCGTCCTTGAAGGACATATGGTATATCATATGAAAGGCATTGAATCATAATTCAATACTATGAAATCACATCCGCGTAAAGTTTAACACAGAAGCCGTAAACTATGGTTGAGTTTCATTTTTAGTGAAAAATAAAAATCATTTTTAATCATAATTTTTTTTTAGTTTTTTATTTTTTGATCAAAAATAATTATTATTATTTAAGTTTTATTAAATTACTCAAAACTAATGGTTATCATTGAAGAAAAACGTAAAAATCAAACATTTAAAAATCATGGTGGATTTGCTGAGATCGTACAAAAATGTGAATTTTGGTGGTATTAAAAAAAAATCATTATTTACGGACCGTAAAAAAAAATCGACCACTTTTAATTATTGTTTTTTTTTTTTTTATTTTTGTTTATAATTTTTTTTTTTTTTTATTGGGGGAATATTTTAAAAATTAAATATATTGTTTGTAAATAAATTAAAACTTGGAGTGGACTGTATTTAGTGTTTTGTTGTTTATTAATTTCACTGAACAGAACATATTTTTGCCGGCATAATGCGATAAACTGCTGCTGCTTCGTTTGCAGAAATGTGACTGGCGCCAAAAGCGAGAAAAGATGCCGACTTGGCGTACATATACTTAGAAGACGATCCCGTTAGAACAAAAGGGAATGAGAATGATCAAAAAACAGCTGTTTACATGTGTATGTGTGTAACCAAACGTTTTAGCATGCAGGCGCGTACATTCAAATAGAAATGACTGAATCGAAACACAGTATGTTAAGAAAATATAAAGGATAAATTTCAAATGATTAAGATTAAAGCTCGTAGGACGAATAGTTCCCAAACATACCGGCCCCCCTGAACGATTGTTCAGCAAAGAGGGAGGGCGGCAATCTTCGTGATGGGCCGTTTGTAGATTCCATGAGTCGTCTTGATCGAAACGACTCTGGTTTTCCCATCCTGTCCCACGTGGACCTCTGTTATTCGTCCAAGTACCCATTTCGAGGGTGGCAGATTTGGCTCCTTAAGTACGACGAGAGTACCAACTTGAATGTTGTCAGTTTCCAATTGCCATTTGTTGCGCTCTTGCAGCGATGTGAGATATTCCATGTGCCAGCGCTTCCAAAAACCCTGGACCATTGCTTGCAGCTGATTCCATCTCTCCAAACGATTGAAATTGACATCCAGTAGGCTTGGTTCTGGCAAAGCGGTGTATGGGGCACCATGAAGAAAATGTGCTGGAGTAAGTGGATCGAGACTGCCATCGCTAACTGGACATAGTGGGCGAGAATTCAGAACAGCTTCTATTTGCGCCAAAACTGTAGATAATTCTTCAAAGGTGAGAGCTGCTGTCCCAACCACGCGACGTAAATGTAATTTGACTGATCTGACTCCAGCCTCCCAAATACCGCCGAAATGGGGTGCTGAAGGAGGTATAAAATGCCAATTGAGACCTTCATTGGCGAAAAAACTGGCGAGCTCCTCATCTTTCGCTTGATTAATGGCCATCTGCTTCATCTCGTCCAGGATTCGTTTGCCGCCATGAAAAGTGGTGCCGTTGTCTGAATATAGGTCAGTTGGCCTGGACCGACGTGCGATGAAACGATGGAATGCTGCGATAAAGGCCTTGGTTGTGAGATCGCTAACGACCTCCAGATGTAGGGCTTTGGTTGACAAACAAACAAAAATGGCAAACCAAGCCTTTCCGATCCTCGGGCTACGTCCCTTTGATTCCTTGATTGCTATCGGACCAGCATAGTCAAGACCCGTATGCTGGAAACAGGGATTTGCACTCACTCTCGGGATAGGAAGCTCCCCCATGATTTGAGTGCTGGTGGCACGCCTCTGCAAAAAACATACCTTGCATCGGAATACAGCCTTACGCACCAAATTGCGTGCACCCAAAATCCAGTACTGCTGACGAAGAATTGTGAAAGTGGCATCCACTCCAGCATGAAGATGCGTATTGTGAACATGTCGAACCAGAAGCATTGCGATCGGCGAAGTTTTCGGAATAAGAATCGGATGTTTCACATTGTAGGAGAGCGTTGATTGATTGATCCGACCACCGATTCGAATAAGACCCTGCTTATCAATGAAAGGTGAAAATCGAATCAGTTGTGACTTTGCATTCAGTTGTCTTCCCTCGGCAAGCTGCTGGTAGTTCTTGTAGAATGCCTTTTTCTGCGCGTGTTTGATAAGGTGGCAGCGTGAAGTTTGTAACTCTTGTGATGTCAGAAAAGGGAATCCGTGAGCATCCTTGTATGACTCTTTGCTGCAACGAATTCGGTCAATAAGACGATAACAATAGCCAGTTACCCTCAAAAGACGAAACCAGGACGAAATCTTGTTGATTAGGATTTCGTTGATACTGTCATCGAGCACACCATGAAAAGTAGTCGGAGGCTGCGCTCGCTCCTCCATTTGATCGACAGGAAATTTAGTATCTGAGAGCTTGGCCTTGGCGGGTGGCCACTCAGATTCTGGTTTAGCCAACCATGATGGTCCATTCCACCAAAGTTGATGTTCTAGTAGTTTGGACGGGTGAAGTCCACGAGACGCGCAGTCGGCAGAGTTATCCTCCGAGCGCACATGGTTCCAGCAACTCCGCGGATAACCATCCAGAATCTCAGAAACTCGATTGCAGACGTATGTGTTCCAACGGCGGGGATGAGCAGAAAGCCAATGTAATACAATTTCTGAGTCAGACCAGCATTTGGAGCTGGAAATACAAATTGTTAGCGAATTTTGGACAATTTTGAGCAATCTGGTTAGTAAAAGAGCTGCATTTAACTCTAGGCGTGGAATGGAGACAGGTTTCAGAGGCGCTACTCTAGTTTTGGCAGCAATAAGCGTGACTTGGTAGCCGTTTCCAGATTTTACTCGGCTGTAAATCACAGCTCCATATGCCTGAGCAGACGCATCGGCAAATCCATGCAGCTCGATTGATTGAGATGTACAGGATATGTATCTGGGTACTCGACATTGTGACAACTTTGGCAATTCGTTCACAATAGCTTGCCAGCGCGAGTACAGGCTATCTGAGAGTGGGTCATCCCACTGTAGAACACTGAGCCAGCTTTCTTGGAATAACAATTTCAACAAAACTGTGGTAGGCGCGACCAGGCCTAGTGGATCATAAATCTTTGAAAGTTCAGATAACAATTTGCGTTTGGTGGGCACGCGTTCTGAATTCCCAATATTGATTTTGACAAACATCTCATCTCGGCCAGGGCTCCACTGAATTCCGAGAATTTTCACTGTCGGATGCATAGTCGATTTGCTATCGATTTCCTCTGATCCATGCTCGCAAATGTCACTGGGAAGAGAATTCAAAAGGCTCGGGCAATTGGAACTCCATTTTCTCAACTTAAACTTGGCCTCGGCCAACAACGCAATGAGTTGATCTTTAAGAATCATAAGATCTTCGGTAGAGTCGCATCCAGTTGGGATATCATCCACATAGGCATCAGAGGCAAGGGCTCGAGAAGCTAGTGGATACTGCTCCTGATGATCGTGGGCTAGCTGTTTCAAAACTCGAACAGCCAGAAATGGTGATGGTGCCAAACCATATGTCACTGTAAGCAGACGGTAATGCAGTAATTGTGCGCTTTCGTTTTCTCGCCAGACGATTCTTTGATAATTTGTGTGTGGTTTGAAGATTTGTATGCCTCGGAACATTTTTTCGATGTCAGCGCAGAAGACGAAACGATACTGACGAAATCGTAGGCATACTCCAATCAGGTCACGCTGGATTGGTGGACCAACATGAAGGCGTTGGTTAAGAGAAACGCCTGAGCTATCCGTTCCGGATCCGTCAAAGACGACGCGAACCCTGGTAGTCGTGCTGTCTGGCTTTATGACAGCGTGGTGTGGCAAATACATGCAGGTATCAGGATCTTCGTCTATTTGTTCTGTGTTGAGCAATTCCATGTGACCACGCCTGTGATAGTCATCTAGAAATGCGGCATACTCTTGCTTAAGGGAAGGGTAGCGATGAAATTTGCGTTCTAGTGAGGCCAATCTGTTTATGGCCTGGGGAAGAGTTGCGCTGATGGGTGGGGCCCCATCCTTAAAAGGATACTCTACTACGTACACGCCATCTTGTGTGCGCGTGTGTGTGGTGGCAAAGTGATGCTCTGTTGGATCACTTGCGTCAAGAGAGGTCTGAGTCGGCTGAATACTATCCATCTCCATAAATGACCGAACCAGGTTGTCCAGGTCAGCGTAGGCGTGATGCGTAACGTGCGGCATCATGTTGTCATTGTAAGTGTTGTAAGAGCCTGCAATGATCCAACCAAAAATAGTGTTAAGTGCGATAGGATAATTATTACCAAAACATTTCTTCTCTCCAGTGTACAAATTCCATAGTTGATCAGAACCGATGATGACATCTATTGCACCAGGTGTGCAGAAAGACGGATCAGCCAATGGCAGTTTGCAGATTTGCTGCCATGTCGATGAACTTGTGTCAATTTCTTGAGATGGGATTGACGATGTAAGCGAGCTCATGATGAGAGTGTTAAGCTCAATGCAGTTGTTTGATATGCGCGAATAAAGTTGAAACTTAGCCCGTCCTCGGGTAACGCCAGCGCTGTTGGCTGCGAGACCAAGAACAGAAATCCGGGCATGCGTACGCCGCACGCCTATCCGCTGGATAAATGATTCCGTTGCCAAAGTAATTGTTGATCCTGTATCGAGCAGCGCTCGGCAAGTAGTAGTATTGCCCCAGGCGTCGATCACAGTTGCGAGTACGGTTGGCAATAATGTTTGCGAACCCGTGAACGGAATATTCTCCAGTGTGTGATGAGTAGTATCAGTTGGGGTATCATATCCAGTCTGCTGCTGCCCGCTATGATCCCGTATGTTGTGTGTGATAGCAGGCGGTGGGCCATCTCTGAACCTTGCACTCGAAGGCTGATGGCTACGCTCCGCGCTATGTGCTCCATTGAGTGTTTCATGTCCAGCTTGTTGCTGCTTACCATTTTCCCAAATGTGATGACTGACAGTAGCCGGTGGGCCATCTCTGAACCTTGCACTCGAAGGCTGATGGCTACGCTCCGCGCTACGTGATCTGTTAGTGGTCTCATGTCCAGCTTGATGCTGCGCACCATGAACCAAAGTGTGATGTTTGCGGTTGCAAACGCGACATGTAAATTTTGACGTGCAATTACTGACCATGTGGGTGGGGCTCAAGCAATTGAAACAAAGTTTTGCAGTTCTAAGAAATGCTTGACGGTCACTTGTGTCCAGGGCAAGAAATTGACTGCATTTAAATAATGGATGATCTTGCTGACAGGATGCGCATTTGAGTTCAGCTTTTCTCTGATCCGTGCCAGCGTGATGAGTTGTTGCTGCGCGTCGGCTGTGTGACTGTCGTACCAGCTGACTTGCTTCCAAAGTGTCGCCTCGAGAGAACAGAAAATTTAGAAATTGATCTATAGTCACTGTTGGAGATTCAGATTCACTGCTCTCGGCCCATACTTGGCGAGTCTCATTGTCCAGCTTTGACAGCAGTATAAAGATGAGCCATGGGTCCCTATTTTCACATTTTAATGCTCTCAAACCACGTATGACTTCGTCAGCTCCATCCGCCAGCTTGCGCACTGTGGCGGCACTGTTTCCATTAACGCTAGGAAGCGTCAAGAAGCTGTTTATGAAAGAGCGAGTAATTAAATGTTTTTTGTCATAGCGTTGTACTAATCTGTCCCAGGCTTCGGTGTAGTTGTCATCAGTCACAGCAATATGTTTGACCAGGTTGAGCGCTTCTCCAGCTAAGTATGATTTTAGGTAATGAAACTTCTGGCAGTTAGTGAGGCTCGAGTTGTTTCCTATGGATCCCTTAAACATATCAGAAAAATGTCTCCAGTCCTCATAATTTCCAGCAAAGGTAGGTAACTTAATTCGCTCAAAGTGCAAGTCTGCATGGTTCCTGGAATTCTCTGTGTGATTCTGTGTATTCTGTGTGCCCTCTGTGTTGGCAGCAAGCTGCAGGCCAGTAGTTGCTGCTACTAAGAGGTTGTTTTCCTCTCTTTTAAGGTCTTCTAGTACTTTGCCCAGCAGAGCATATGTTTGAAAATGCTTTTTCTCGTAGTCATCGAAATCCAAATCTGGATCCACCCAGTTAGGCTCTTCATGGAATTCGTACAACTGCTCCGTGAGTTGCAGAAAACGATTGTAATTCTCCTGTAATTGTGTCAAGCGTACTTCATAGGCAGAAATTACATTGATTTCATGAATGAAACCTTCGGCATTCTTGAAGGATCGTGTTATTTGGCTTTTGCAGAAGCCACGCTGTTGAATCACACTCTTCATCGCAAAAAACACTAATTGAATACACGACAATTTGATAGTTCTGTCCCGAATCAACTTGTAGCTGAGATCCGGTTCGTAGGACCAAAAAATGTTTGTAAATAAATTAAAACTTGGAGTGGACTGTATTTAGTGTTTTGTTGTTTATTAATTTCACTGAACAGAACATATTTTTGCCGGCATAATGCGATAAACTGCTGCTGCTTCGTTTGCAGAAATGTGACTGGCGCCAAAAGCGAGAAAAGATGCCGACGTGGCGTACATATACTTAGAAGACGATCCCGTTAGAACAAAAGGGAATGAGAATGATCAAAAAACAGCTGTTTACATGTGTATGTGTGTAACCAAACGTTTTAAGCATGCAGGCGCGTACATTCAAATAGAAATGACTGAATCGAAACACAGTATGTTAAGAAAATATAAAGGATAAATTTCAAATGATTAAGATTAAAGCTCGTAGGACGAATAGTTCCCAAACAACTTTTAAACATTGTGCATTTCATGTCCAGAGCACAAGAAACAGTTATTCGCAACATTGTGACTGAAGACTAAAAGAAAAATATCCCCGAAAAATATCACCAAAAAATATTCGATATCCGATATATCGCCTCCGAAAAATATTCGATAATGATATTCTTTATTTTGGGCAAAAATATCGATATTTCGATATATCGATAATATTTTCGACAACCCTACTTACAATTAACTAAGAAAAAAGTGATTTGCACCAAAATTCGTATTTTTGTACGATCTCTGCAAATCCACCATGATTTTTAAGTGTTTGACTTTTACGTTTTTCTTCAATGACATACCATCCTTACGCTACAAGTTACAAAAACTTATTTTTATTGCGTTGGTCACAAGGACAAAGTGACATTTATGTTTATATTGATTTTACCTAATACCTAGAAACTACCACGTGATACATTGATTAAATGAAATTGAACTTGTATGTAATCGTAAAAAAATCAAATCATTTTGATCAAAACATTTTGATTTTTTTTTTTAAACTAATTTTTTGTTTCTGTTTCTTCCTTTTTTACTGCTATATCCCTATAAGTACTCTTTAAGAATCACTTTAGAGATAAGATTCTAAAATAAATTTAAACTGCGAGGCGTTGTTTACTGTTTTTAAACTACATATGTATGTTGTAGTTGATTCCAACTGCGAATAGCGAAAATGAAGAATAGTTTTTCTGAGCTGGATTGCTTGTATTGTAAAAGGTAAAACTGGCTATACAGCTCCTCGACAGGGCCAAGCCAAGCTTCTCACAATCTCTTGGCGTGTGTGCCTTAAATTTTTCGCACAAGAGAAAGGGACCTACAGTTTAACGCCGGATCCGAACGGCAAAGTTTGAGAAAAATTGCTTTTTCATGGCTAGTTACTTCACAGCTGGCGCCACTAAGCTGGTGAAGGTGACCGTATGTGTAAAAGCTAGTTTCTAAAGAAAGAAAAAAACTTTTATTATTGGATGTTCAGAGGCGGGATCGAACCCACGACCTCCCGCCCAGCAGTCCAGCACACTAACCACTGGGCCACAGACGGCCACATTGTGGGCACACCAAATTACACGTCCCTCTGGATGCGCAAAAGCTAATCATTTCAAAAAGATACGACGTCTCTTTTGTGTATATAATCCTATGAAGAAGTATTAATGCTCTTAGTCTCATCCAAGATTGTAATGGAAGGTTAAATATGTTTATTGCAACGTCTGATATGTAACTCCTTATCTCGTAAACTATTTGGGATTTCGCTTTGTCGTCTGATATGAAGTTGTTGCTCTTGACTTGGTTAACAAAACATTTCTAAATAATTGTCACATTTTAAAACTCAAAATTGCAAAAATGTCGTATCATCAGGTTTTCTCTCATTTTGTACTCTTTTTATACACTTGAAAAGTGTATTATAATTTTGCCCAGAAGTTTGCAACGCATAGAAGGAATCATCTCCGACCCCATAAAGTATATATATTCTTGATCAGCATGACGAGCTGAGTCGATTAAGCTTTGTCCGTCCGTCCGTCTGTCCGTCTGTCTGTTTCTACGCGAACTAGTCCCTCAGTTTTGGAGCTATCGAGCTGAAACTTTGCACAGAGTCTTCTTTTTACTGCACGCTGCTAATATGTCGGAACCGACCGGATCGGATGACTACTTCTTGTAGCTGCCATACAAATGATCGTTCGAAAAATGGGTTTTAGTGAGAAAAACTGGTTTGTTCTCAATATTATCGTTCTCAAACACGGTCATGGGTAATATGTCATGTTTTTAAGCTGATTTGCGAAGTTTGGTCGAATTTGCTAACCGTTGTGACAAGCTATTTCAAGTGTATCAAAACTTCGGTACAGACGAAGTTAGCTTTGCCTTTCTCGTTTAACTTTTTCTTGAAAACTATAACGAATTTGACTAAGCAATGAAGAAAGTAGCTTAGACTAAAATAAGCAAAGAAGCAATAAACAATAAAGGACGAAAAAGTTGCTTAGACTAAAATAATAATCGGTCGGAACATACCAACTTCATTCGATTAGACCTTCATATAGTTAAAGGCCCAAAAGTATGTATAATTTCACCCAAAAATCGAAAAAGTACAGTTTTTGGTACAAATTCGATGTAGCAACAAACATTTTGATTGTTTTGTATTACAGCCTAGTACGGAGGGCGTTCGAATTTTCCTTCCAGAAATTTACCTAATATTCAATTCATGCCTTGGGGCGTGCCGTGGAAAAACAAGTCAAGTTGCGCAAGCGTGGCGCAATATTCTATCCTGATTGTTTGGTGCAGGAGTATGAGGCAGCCACACGAAGTGATTATATGCAACCCTTTTCCCAATTGGACACCAACTGCTTCCCAATCACTTTTTGTAAATGCGGTGTCCAGTTGCTTGCCATCTGTGATGTCCCACAAACATGCCTTGTTTTTCACTGCATCAATTAATGCATTTTTTTCGTCATAACTAACATTTTGCAGACGATTTTTAATCTTTCACATCATTTAATTTTTCTTTTGCCTTGCCTTTTGACAACTGACACAAGGAAAAAATGACTGCACAATATCTCTGGCAGAAATATCAGCTGTTCGATACAGTCCACACGGTTCGTCGATATGGCAACTCTCAAAATTCCTTGTGTGTATTGCTTGGCTTTCTGCGTACTCAAAATCAGAATGAGGCAAGGAAAAACTCCTTAAGCAATTTTTTTTATATGGAGTTTGACAGCAGAAGGAAAATTCAAACGCCCTCCGTACTAGGCTGTACCAAACATCAAAATGAGACAAGGAAAAATTCCTTACGCAATTTTTATACCCGTTACTCGTAGAGTAAAAAGGGTATACTAAAGTCGTGCAAATGTATGTAACAGGCAGAAGGAATCATTTCCGACCACATAAAGTATATATATTCTTGATCAGCATCAACAGCCGAGACGATATAGACTTGTCCGTCTGTCCGTCTGTCCGTCCGTCCGTCTGTCTGTATGAACACTTAGATCTCAGAGATGGTAAGAGATAGAGGTTTGACATGTATGGGACAAATGCTTCTTTTATCTGCACGCAGATCAAGTTTGTTTTAAATTTTGGCCACGCCCCCTCCCGCCCCTCCAAAATGGGAAAAACGTTATATCTCCTACAGTTGCAAAAGATAGATGATTTGTACCTTCTGAAGATAGTTAGTAATTAGCAAAATGAATCGATTTGCTGAAGAAATGATAAAGATCGGATGAACGGTTCTCAAGTTATGAGCAAAAAAGTGAACCAAGCCCCCCACCCCCCACTACCACCCCTCCCACCCTAAAAAAATATTGCATACTTTTCGGATGGTCACACTAAGGAACACAGGAACACTGTTAAACATGTTTTTCATGAGTAACGGGTATATCGAAGTCGGTTAGAGCCGACTTTTACTTACGCTCTCGTGTTTATATGAGCCTAGTACGGAGGGCGTTCGAATTTTCCTTTAAGAAATTTACCTAATATTCCTTTTTGTGGAATGTAAAAGGCAGTGTGACCAGGTAAACTTAAAACAAAATAACGAATGCGGAAAATAAATAAATTGGCCAGCTGATTTGTATCTGATTTAAGATTCAAATAAAATGAGGTACAATGCACAACATGGAGGAAGTTACAATTGCAGTTGCAGTGGCAGCTATTAAAATGAAGAATTTGAGCAAGACTACAGAATTGTATTCGCCTGTTGCCGTCTGCACGACGGCATTTTTTAAGGCGAGCAGGATCCCACTAAGGTGCACATATCGCTGCAACGCAAGATGGCTCAATTCATGCCTTGGACTGTGCCCTAAAACAACATGACAAGTTGCGCAAGCGTGGCGCAAGATTCCATCCTGATTGTCTGGTGCAGGAGTATGAGGCAGCCACATGAAGTGATCATATGATATGGCAACTCTCAAAATTCCTTGTGTGTATTGCTTGGCTTTCTGCGTACCCAACATCAGAATGAGGCAAGGAAAAATTCCTTAAGCAATTTTTTTTATATGGAGTTTGACAGCTGAAGGAAAATTCGAACGCCCTCCGTACTAGGCTTAAACCAATAAAATTGTAATAAAATGTGACTTAAACGTGAAAGGCAAAGCTAACTTAGTCTGTACTGAAGTTCTCATACACTTGAAACAGCTTGTCTCAACGGTTAGCGACATCGACCAAACTTCGCAGATCAGCTTAATAACATTCAATATTACCCAAGACCGTGTTTGAGAGCGGTAATATTGAGAACAAACAGGTTTTTCTTACTAAAACCTATTTTCCGAACCAACATTTGTATGGCAGCTACAAGAAGTAGTCACGTGACGTGTTGAAGTGAAGTGTTGCGCTAATGCTGTTGTCTCCTTTCTGTTTTTTGCGTCTCCTTTGTGCTGAGATTTTCTTGTTTGCAGCGGTCGTTTTGTAGTCCCCACATATACGCCGACGCATGATTCGCCCTCCTTGCCATTGCATGCAATTTCGTAAACAACATTTTGTTGTTGTTGTTTGCTGAGTTTGTCTTTCGTGTAATAATTTTTGTAATTGATTGTTTGTTGGTAACTTTGTCTACGTACGGCACACTTACGTAAATCGTGTCTGTTGTTTCTTTGTTTGGGTTTGGGCCGGGATTCGTTTTTGTGGTGCCTGTGATAATTGTTTCGATCAATTGTCTGGGAAAGTTGTTCTTTAATAAGATTGTCTTTAGTTTAATGTATATTTCTGGTCTATATATTTGGTCGCTTAATGTGTATGCCTTACTTATCATAGTTTTAGCCGTGAGAATGGACGTTTATAATGCGTCCTGATGCTGTTTCCTTAGTGTACCATTTAAACAATAGTTTTCGTTTTTCTCTCTTTATTTCGGTGTCTAAGTATGGTATTTTTCCGTTTTTCTCCTCCGTTTAGGGGTTAAACCCCCTATGGAGGAAATTTTTAAATGCGAAATACTACTATACTAAAATTTTTGTTCTGAAACCCCCCCTCTGAAAAAATCCTGCGAACGGGTTTTTCATTGGCATACCAAATATTTGTGTGAAAATGCTGTTGTCAAAGGATAAGTAGTTGTTTTGAATAAGTATGAACTCTAAAATTTCCTTAAATTTGGTCTTTGGTATGTTTGTGTGTATCGATATGTCCGTCCGTTTTTCCATAATGTTCATGATAGCTAGTTTTACTGGGATATTTGTAAATAATGAGATGACGTTAAGCGATATTGGTATCTTTTTTTTTATTTGCTACAAAGAAATGTTTTGTAGGCAGAGCAAAATTCAGAATAGCTTACGAGATATGGTATCGTTAATCCTACCCTGAAGATGAGAAGTTCAATGGTCAGTAAAAAGAAAACGGCAGCTAATCAGACCAAACTCAGGCAGAGTTTTACTACTACCATCACACCCTTTCAGAATTTTTTGGTGTCGACCGTATCAACTTTTTTAAGTTCAAAAATGTGTCACAGTGTTATATATATATCTTGCGATATGGTTAAACGCCAATTGTATTTTGTGTTGACTTCTGGCATCAGAAATACCAATAAACTCGATAACATAGTCTAGAAGTTAAATAAGTCCTAGCAATTAATAATCTCAGCTTGGTTGGTATAAACTCTTTAGTCAGGTACAGTTACCTGAACAGTCCATACAATTTTACTACAGATGCGGTGACATGATCATTCCAAGTTAATGTTTGATTAAAAGTAAATCCAAGGTTGCTTTATTTAACTTATTTAAATTTCGGTATGCACGGAGATAAAAAAATTTGTCCTTTTAATAAAATTTTTGAACTTCTTCTTCATAAGCAAATACGCGATTTCTAATTTTTATTTTTATTCTTAATTCTAGTCCAGGGAAAATCGACATGCGATGGCAAAAGCATTATATTCAAAAACATTTACATGGCTTGTTACTAAAATCAATTGCTGCACCAAACCCGGAAAAGATGGCTCTACATTCTTGGGAGTTCTTGACATATTTGGATTTGAAAACTTTTTACATAACTCCTTTGAGCAGCTTTGTATAAACTATACTAATGAGAAGTTGCACAAGTTCTTTAATCATTATGTTTTTGCTCTGGAACAGTCAATTGTAAGTATTATGCGGTTTAAAACAATTGTGTAGATTAAGATGTCTTCATTTATTTATATCAACCTGACTAATTGGCTCACATTGCCGTACAGCCTAAGCCTTTAAAGATAGGATGCTGAGCTTTTCACAGTAGTTTTAGATTTTAAGATTTAGATTTATTGGTTTTATATCCCAGTGCTGCAAGTTACAACTCATATTTAATGCACCAGTCACATTGACAAATAACATACATTTTTTTTATACACTTGAAAAGTGTATTATAATTTTGCCCAGAAGTTTGTAACGCATAGAAGGAATCATCTCCGACCACATAAAGTATATATATTCTTGATCAGCATGACAAGCTGAGTCGATTAAGCTTTGTCCGTCCGTCTGTCCGTCTGTCTGTTTCTACGCGAACTAGTCCCTCAGTTTTGGAGCTATCGAACTGAAACTTTGCACAGAGTCTTCTTTTTACTGCACGCTGCTAATATGTCGGAACCGACCGGAACGGATGACTACTTCTTGTAGCTGCCATACAAATGTTCGTTCGAAAAATGGGTTTTAGTGAGATAAACTGTTTTGTTTTCAATATTATCGCTCTCAAACACGGTCATGGGTAATATGTCATGTTTTGAAGCTGATTTGCGAAGTTTGGTCGAAGTCGCTAACCGTTGTGACAAGCTATTTCAAGTGTATCAGAACATCGCTACAGACGAAGTTAGCTTTGCCTTTCTCGTTTTACTTAGGACTAACTATTGTTTAAGCTTATATTTATAACTAATTTTACAGTAAATTTTAAATTATTTTTCATTCTCATTGGTTTCGTTTTAGGTGAGTTTTCAAGGTATTTTTAAATTGCGTTTCGCTTTGTATAGTCTTTAAATGGTTAGGCAATTCATTCCATTGTCGGATAGCCGGTACCATAATCTCGTTACCATAATCTTGTGTAAGAGAGTTAATGTTCTAAAGTCAATCCATTCTTTTATGCCAAGGTCAAAAATCGTACATGCTGGAGAAGTAATATGGTCAGAGACTCGACGACTATAAATATATCTAGCAATTGAATTAAAAGCTACCGTTAATTTTCTCATGTCATCTAAATTGTCCGAAAATTTCGATTCCATAAAAAGTGAGTGCAATCAGTAAATTGATTTGTATCGGTAGAAAAAATTGAGATTGTGACAGTTGCCTCATCAATCCATACGTGATACCACACGCTTTAGTAATATTATTACTCCACGAAAGTGTGTTATTAAAAATAATGCCTAAGTTTGAAGCCTGGTTCTCATTTAATCGGAGTATCATTAATAAATAGTTTTGGCAACTGCGTCGTTTCCAGGGCTTTTTTTAATGTATAACAGTACATTTAGACTTAGAAGGGTTTAACCCAAGCCCATTGTCCCTAGCCCACCTGTCTATTTTTAAAAGTGCATTGTAAGAAACATTGATACAGTCATGAATTCTAACTAACGGACAACTAACATCTGGACATCATCAGCATACATTTGGACTTTACAATTAGACAAATTACTTGGAAGATCATTAACATATACAGAAAACTAGCAAATAACCCGACGCGCTTCGCTGCGCCTTCAACAGTATAGAACCTAACAATATTAGATATAATAATGCCCTCCAACTCCCACCCACTCTACACCCAATTCCCACTCACATTCCACCTACATCCCTCCCACCTCCTGCCCAATTCCCGCCCACATCCCACCCACATCCCTTCCATCTCCCGCCCACTTCCCGCTCACATCCCATCCACTTCCCACCTACATCACACCCACATCCCATCCACATCTCAGCGGGCATCACGGAGGAATTTTCAGCATCGGAAAATGAAAACACAAATGAATTCTCATTTTGACATTACAAACAGAAGTTCAAGTCAATCGGGTTAAACTTAGTATTTTTCATGCAGAATCTTCCGGGAATTTTCACGCATGGGGGCGGATTTTCCGACATTGAAAAATCACATTTCAAATTAATTCGAGTTCTATCCTTACAAACCGAGTTTCAAGCCAATCGGGTGAAAAATTCTTTTTTCATGCAGAATTTTCCGACCGTTGGTTCAAGTTTTTCTTCATTGGAAAATCACTTTTCAAATTATTTCGAATTTTATACTTACAAACCGATTTTGAAGCCAATCGGATGAAAAATAGTTGTTTTTATGCAGAATTTTCCGGGAATTTTCCGACCGTCAGGTCGAAAAATCACATTTCGAAATATTTCGTATTCTATCCCTACAAACCGAGTTTCAAGCCAATCGGATGAAAAATAGCTATTTCGCTTGTAGAATTTTCCGGGCATTTTCACGTCTAGGCAGATTTTTCGACATGGCAAAATCACATTTTAAATTATTTCGAATTCTGTCCTTGCAAACCGAGTTTCAAGCCAATCGGGCGAAAAATTGTTATTTTCATGCAGAATTTTCCGGGAAATTTCCGACCGTTGGGTCAAATTTTCCAACATCAGAAAATCACGTTTCAATTTATTTCGTATTCTGCCCTTACAAACCGATTTTCAAGCCAATCGGATGAAAAATAGTTTTTTTCATGCAGAATTTTCCGGCCATTTTCCTCGTGGGCGGATTTTCCAAAATCGGGAAAACACTTGTCAAAGGCCTTGCTGTGATCAAGCAGCGTCAAGAAATCCACATTGCTTTCATCCAGCTCTTTTCTGACTTCATCAGCTATGTTTACGAGGGCTGTCGTGCAGCTTCTTTTCCTCCTGAATCCTGATTGCACGGCACTTAACAGTGAACTAATATCAAGAAATTCTTGTATTTGTGCAGCCATAATACGCTCAAATGCATTTGCCAAAAATGGGAGAATGGAAATTGGCCTGAACCCATCATTAGCTTTAGGAATTGGCAAGATTTTGGATCTTTTCCATATTTCGGGAAAAGATGAAGTGGTAAGGACAGTGTTAAAAATATACGTTATGTGATTAAAAATAAAAGGAAGAAGAAGCTTTAACATTATTGGGTTAAGATCGTCGAGGCCAACTGCATTCGATTTGATCTTAAGTATACTTTCTAGGACGCCACAAGAACTGACACACACAAAACTAAAACTGTTATCGCAGTAGGGCAAAGAATTCGGGTAAAAGTTGCAAAGCAGCTTCAGGTACTTTGTGTCTTATAAACTGTTCATTTAGTTTGTTCACGTCAGTGTCAGTCTTGGCTTGTGGTTTATTATTGAGTATTCCTAAATTTTTAAGGTCTCTCCAATTGTGTCCAGTCGATATAGAGTTCTTAAACTTATTGCTGTAGAAGTCCCGTTTAGTGTTATATAAGGTTGTCAAAAAAGTCTTGTGGTATTTTTATTGAATTTTCAATTGTTCATAAAATTGTGCGATTTAAGTCACATATGCGCCGTTTGGTTCGATGACGAGTTCCCAATGAGATGCCAACTTCATAATGCCCCTCTTATAGAAGCTCGCTTCCCTATTGGCAAAAAACTCGGAGAGCCAATTTTCACAGGACTCTCTTGTGGCCAACTTCCGACTACCAAGCTCGTTCGCCATGGACAGAAATAGGTGGTAATCACTTGGTGCGAGATCTGGACTATACGGTGGATGCAAAAGAACCTCCCATCCGGGCTCCCGGAGCTTCTGGCGCGTCACCAAAGATGTGTGTGGCCTAGCGTTGTCCTGATGGAAGACAATTCGGGCAAAAGATGGCCTCTTCTGCATGAGTGCTGCATTCAAGCGGTCCAGTTGTTGGCAGAACAGGTCCGAATTGAGCGTTTGGCCATAGGGCAGCTCATAGTGGATGATTCCCTGCCAATCCCACCAAACACACAGAAGAACCTTCCTGGCCGTCAATCCAGGCTTGGCCACCGTCTGGGCAGCTTCACCGCTTTTCGACCACGACCGTTTGCGCTTCACGTTGTCGTAAGTGACCCACTTTCCATCGCCAGTCACCATCCGCTTCAAAAACGGGTCGATTTTGTTGCGATTCAGAAGCGATTCGCATGCATCCATACGGGCAAAAATGTTTTTTTGCGTCAAGTCGTGTGGCACCCATACATCGAGCTTCTTTTTGAATCCAAGCTTCTTCAAATGGTTTATAACGGTTTGATGACTCATGCCCAGCTCTTGGCCGATGCTACGGCTGCTACTATGCCGGTCTCTTTCGATCAATTCAGCAATTTTATCGCAATTTTCGACGACAGGCCTTCCGGACCGTGGCGCATCTTCGATCACCTCTGCACCAGAACGAAAACGTTGAAACCATCGTTGTGCAGTGGAAATGGAAACTGTATCGGGTTCATAAACTGCACAAATTTTATTGGCAGCATGAGATGCATTTTTGCTGGCACGGAGACCTGGTCATATAAAATTATTTTATCTGCGTCAGTAACAAAAACCACGTCCAGTAATGTATTTGTGGTATTAGAAAAATGAGTAGGCGTGGTTGTATTGACTATACACAACATATCCATCACATACAATTGACAACTCACAAAGCTCGGACACAGACCACGTCTCTGACACACAAATAACATCAACCTCAGATTTTACAAAAATATACCTAAACTCATTAATTTTATTAGTCAGACTCTGTGCATTAATATGTATAACTTTTAAACCTTCACTTTAGTTGACCAGAATTGTTATTAAACTTCTTGCTATTGAGCGTTCTCTTTCATCCTGCAGCAATTAAATTAAAGAAAAATCCTATACAAAACGCACCATGTACATTGTACATATATATGAACAAAAGAAACCAAAATTAAAGACGAGATTAAATTAAACACTACACTTAAACCAAGCCTACCAACATAGAATGCTTTAAATAACTCTCTATTGACGAAAGTTATTGACTTCAGGCTCTCCAGGTCCAGCTGAATCTTCTGCCATAGTGGTTTGAGGGGGGAGGCGGGAGGAAAGTTGCTAGACGGAGATAACTGCATAAGATCTTTCATTCTCTCAATGCAGTAAAAACTATTATTGTCACTCCCACTGCCCCACGCCTAGTAAACACAGCTGAGAGAGCTTTGTTCTTCTTCAACCTCACGGCTTCTTTGAAAATGATGTAGTTCTCTCTCGAAAGCTGCTCATTGATATAAATTGGAGCTCTGTAGCATTAGTGGTTGCTTAAACTCTCGACGAAAAGCTCCGATGGCTTGAAGAATAATAATTTTTTCCCGGATAGATTATATTTTAATAATGATCACGGGATCAACATTGGATTTTTGCGTCTTACGTGCCCAGTAAATTTCCTAAATTCTTGGTGGTGTAGTTAGCTTGAGATTTAAGCAGAGCTGATTAAATAATCTCCTCACACTTTCCCCCTCAACTACAGACGCTATACAGCAAGATGGAAGAGATAGCGGAGAAAGAAGCAGAGGAAAAGTGGAAAAACACGACCGGCTGCAGAATCTCTAAAATCATGTGCCAGAAGAGAGACAACAAACTAAAGCACTATACGCTGCAGCTCCACAGAAGAGACTGCAGACTGCTTATAGGCATATTAACTGGCCCTGCCTAGCAGCCGCTCACGCGATAAAACTAGGCATCACGACAGCAGACACCTGCAGGAAATGTAAGGAACCCGGAGTAACAGAAAATCTAGAACACCTTATCTGCAGCTGCCCAGCAATCGGCACGACAAGACTAAAACATCTGCATTCCCCAAGATTCACCTCTCTGGAAGAGGCAGCCAAGAGTTCCCCCAAACAACTATTGGCATTTGCCAAAACGTCAAAGATCCTCCAGGATTTCTAAAGGAAGTGGTACCCTAAAAAGCACCTGGCCTCACTAAGGACCATAAGGTCTATGTGTGGCCCCCCTACAAGGGGCCAGCCGGAAATACCTACCTACCTACCTTCCCCCTCAACATAGGGCACACCATGCATACGCAGATCGCACGCATTGTTATTGTTCTGCTGCGCTGCCAACTTTTTTTCCAGTGCCCCAATCCGCGCCTGTAAAGGCCGTAGCACACCAACCTCTTGCTCCAGATTGGTGACTTTGTCCTGAAGCTGCCTCATCTCACTGGCCGTTCCATCAAGCCGCTCCAATAGCACTTGAAGGATCCGCTGCACCTCAAAGCGCTCATCAAGCATCTGGCTCAGATGCGATATCTGATCCGGTGAAGATTGGTCAACCTTAAGGTCAGTGCTGGTGTTCTGACGGCGACGTTTGACATCTTGGTCAGTGGTATTGGGAGTCTTGGCGTTTTTGTTTGCGTGATATTTGTTAGACATTGTGAAAATTGTATTAGTGTATGAGCACTTGTGTATGTATATTTGTTTGGCTATCGCTTTGTTTTTATTTGTATTTTGTATGCCAGCAAAAGCTGCAGTTGAAATCAAAACAATGATGGAAAAGTTTATAGTTTTTTTACCCTTGGAGAGGGTATATTGAAATTGTCCGGATGTTTGTAACGCACAGAAGGAAGCATCTCCGACCACATAATGTATATATATTCTTGATCAGCATGACGAGCTGAGTTGATATAGCCATGTCCGTCTGTCCATCCGTCTGTCCGTCTGTTTCTATGCTATCTCCTCCGTCAGTTTTAAAGATATCTTAACCAAACTTTGCACGAAGTCTTTTGGTACAAATACGCTGCAAATTTGTCGAAACCGGCCGGATCGGATGACTATAGCACATAGCTGCCATAGGAACGATCAGTCGAAAATAAAGTTCTAGTGAGAAAAACTTTTTTGTTTTCAATGCTATCGCTCCCAACTCTCGTATTTATAAGTTTTCTATGATTTCCCATAATTTCACTAAAATTTATCAAAATCGAACAACTATATAGAATAGCTGCCATACAAAAGATTGGTCTAAAAAAAAATTCTTAGTGAGAAAAACTTTTTGATGAATATGGGTTAGGTTGCAATGGTTAGAATAGGAGAATCCTATTTCTTCACTTAGGCCAATGAAGGCCCGTTGTGTTACCATATAACCTTTTCTACGCTGTCATCGTAGAGGGAGGGTCTTCCCCGTTAAACCATTTAGAAATTTAAGCCGCGAGGCTATATCTATTTCAGAGATGTCTGACAGATCGTTTAGAAATGGACGACCCAGAACTGTAAGTCGTCTTCTACTAAGAGCTGGACAATGACAGAAGAGGTGTTGTACACTCTCCTCCTCATCCACTGAGTTGCAGCTTCCACAGTAGTCATTGTGTCTGATGCCGAGTTTACCGGCGTGTCTTCCTATTAGGCAATGTCCAGTAAGGGCCCCTAGCGAGGTGGTCGGCCATCTCGTTGCCTTCTATGTTGGAATGTTCAGGCACCCAAACGAGATTAATTTCAAAGTGCTGAGCCATCTCATTAAGAGATCTGCGGCACTCTGAAAGAGTTTTGGTGTTGTTAACAAAGCCGTCAAGGGCTTTTAATGCAGCTTGACTTTCTGAGAAAATGAATACTTTACTTCCTGGTATTGCAGTGGTTTCCAGAAGGTTGGAAGCCTCCTGGATGGCCATAACCTCTTCCTGGAAAACACTACAATGATCAGGAAGTCTAAATGAAGTATTTATCCCAAGATGGCGTTCGGTTTTGAGTGTGTTATTGAGTTCCAGTCCAGTCGACTTGGTATGGTGACTTTATACGCCACTTGATGCAGTAGTATAGAAGAGTGGCCAGTGTTTACTATCTTCCCAGGTACCACTTTCTCTCAGTCTGAGAGCAGTATTACTAGCGATTTCTCTTCCCAGAAGATCTAGAGGCATAAGGTGTAGCATTATGTTAAGTGCATCTGTTGGGGTTTTACGCAATGCACCTGTCATACAAAGTGCAGCACTACGCTGAACTTTAGTTATGGTTCTGAGGACGGACGGTTTCACCAGAGCCGGCCACCATACGATGATTCCGTATAGTAGTATTGGACGTACAACGGCTGTGTACAGCCAGTGAACTATTTCAGGGGAAAATCCCCATCTACGACCAATCGCACGATTGCACGAGAAAAGTGCAGTATTTGCTTTTTTGATGCGTTCTGTTATATTTTCGTTCCAATATAGTTTTTTGTCCAGTAGTACATCCAGGTATTTAGCTGAATCGCTAAATTTTAGGTGTAGACTGTTTAATAGTGGGGGTGTTAAATTTGGTATCTTATACCTGCGGGAGAAGAGGACGAGCTCACTTTTGGTTGGATTGACTTCAAGGCCACTTTGTATCGTCCAATTTGAAAGTGTTGAGAGTGCATACTGCATCAGATCGCATAGAGTCTGAGGAAATTTGCCTCTTGTAATTATGGCAACTTCATCTGCATACGCTACCACCGTATGTCCACGCGATTCCATGAGTCGTAACAATTCGTTGACTGTTACCACCCAAAGAAATGGCGAAAGAACACCACCTTGAGGAGTGCCTCTACTTACATATCTTCAGGCGCAGGCAGGATGGGTCTATTGACGGCCTTAGGTGGGCATCTATCAGTCTCTCTAGTGTCTTGAGGAGAAAAGATAATAGGCTAATCGGCCTAAAGTCATTGGGTCTGACATGCGAGGCATTTTCCTGCCTTTGGTATGAAAAGCACTTTAATGTTTTTCCACAGATTGGATATATACTGTAATCGAAGGCAGCTTACAAAGATTGTCTCTAGCCATGCAATTATATGCGGTAGTGTTTGTTGAAGTTGGGCAGGAAATATTCTATTTGGCCTGGGTGATTTGTAGTGCTGAAAAGAGTTAACATCCCATTTAATGCGCTCTTCAGTTACTATATCACTTATGTGACTTAGCGTGTCGCTTTTTGGTTCCTCTATGGGCTCCATAGAAGTTGAACATCCAGGAAAATGTGATTCTAGGAGTAAATTGAGGGATTCAGAGCAGGAGTCAGCCCAAGTTCCATCAGGATTTTCTAGGAGTTCCGGAGGGGTTGGTGAACTCGCTAAAATTTTTCGAAGTCTTGATGCTTCAGATGTCGATTCAATACCGTTGCAAAAGTTTGACCACAAGTGTTGTTTTGCTTTCCGCATCGAACTTTTATAGTCCCGTAGCTTGGCCTTGTACATCTCCCAGGATGAATCCTGGTTAGTGTTCTTGGCTAAGTTAAAGGTTTTCCTACACTCTTTCCTTTGCATTATATATTTTACAGTGTTGGGCAAATTTTAATTGATTAACAATTAAAAAATTAACAATTAACTACCGCAGTTAACAATTAATTAATTGTAATTGCAATACCTTACAACTAACAATTAATTAATTGTTAATCGTCAGTTTCTACAATTAACAATAGATTAATTGTTAATCTTTTTAAAAAATTTGATTAAAAACTAACAATTGATTTTGTTGATTCAAGGGTTCGGAATCGCTCTTTGCACGCAGCTGGGTCTGAGCTGAGAGACACAGCTCGTGAGCCGTGAGCCATCAACCGAACTCGGTTCTAAGCTGGGACCCACAGACTTTGTGGTTCGCGAGTTTTTTACACCTATTTCCCGTGACTGACGACTTCTTAAATCGCGAAAAATACCATCGAGGATATAAAATAGTCATAATGGAAAAGTTAATGCCAATCAAGTGGAAAATCATTTCAGGATCAATGCATAAGCGCAATTCACAGCTAAGGGATCTCCATGGTAATAAGACCGCTAAATACTGAAAAAACTGCTTTTAACACCACTTATGACCTCACATAACTACATAAACCTGATTATGACAGTACTGAACCCCGAACCATGGATGACCAATGCTGAAGAACATGTAAAGAGCATAAAGAATGTCTTAGTTCCACCATGTTAACTGTTAATTTAGAACAAGAGCCTCTTGGCTCTGAGCGAGAAATTCCGTACCCTGCAATCGAATAGTAAGATTTGTATGTGTAAGATTGTATGTTCCGCAAATGGAGTGCTAATGTCGCACAATTATTTAAATCGTTTTTCAACGCTTTGTCTGTACGAGTTGACGCAGTCATTTCCGTGTTTTTTGCTTTAAATGGCTTAAAAAGTTCGATGTGCAGTTTAAGCAGCCTTTCAATTTGGTAGTTCGATTTTCTGGAAATAAATTCCGTCCAGTAGATGCAGTCGTGGTTGAGAAGATGATAGGGCTACCTGCTGCATCGCTCTCCGAAGAAGATAACATATTTTCTGCTGTACATTTCATTTCAGTACTTTGTATTTTTTTTATATTTATGCGTTTTTTTTAAAACAAAATAATTTTTCTTTAAATTTACTTCAGAGCACACAGCTTACTTAATTGTTATTTTTAACTGTAGCCTAGAACAATTGAAAAAATTAATTGCAATTGATTTAGTTGTAAGTTACAATTAATTTATATTAATTCAACTAAATTAATTGCAAGGTGCAACTAATTTTTTAATTGCAATTAATTTTAATTCTTTTTGCTAGGCGAAGCAGAAGTGCAGCGGAAGCTGCTTTACTGTGATGCAGATTTATTTGGAGGATCTGCATCATCAGAAAGAGCTTCCACCGCCGTCAGGGTAGCATCGCCTTCTGCATCATCATCATCCTGCAGAAGCTCTTGCTCAGTGTAGAGGCTTCCTAGACTCGAGCCATAGTCTGACCCGGACGATAAGTAGCCTCCCGATTCCTCTATGAGAGGAGTGTCGTCAGTCTCCATATCGACCTCGATGGGCTCTTCTGCCTCTACAATCGCTGCCAGGTTAGCTAGCGCCGTCGTATCTGTCTTATAGACAGTCATTTTAACCTTCTTGAACGCGTAGTCAAGAAGGCCATTCGATTTTGCAAGGTAATCCACTGCCTCATTATTTATCTGGAAGATTACGTGGATGTTCGCATCGTTGGACTCCTCCACTTTCATAATCTTCCAGTTCGCTGTTGGTACATGCGGGTTGAACATAGTCATCATTTCTAATATCTCCGATGGGTCGCTAGGCTTTTTGGGCTGCCAGACTCGTGCTCTAGGGCAAGAGGGGATGTCTTTGGCGTCAACCACCCTTAGTTGAGCCATTGGGTACACTTCCCCCACTTTCCCGATCGCTGCCTTATACAGCTCCGCGGACCTTTCGTCCTCGCAGGCGATAAGTTTCCCGTTTCCTTGAAACCAGCCTGCGTTATTGCATATAGGGGGTGGGCCAGGGTTCGCTCTCAGCACCTCCATTGCAACACCTCCCAGCTCAGCCTCTACACATTTCCACTGGTGTAGATGGATTTTACGGTCATTCCTACTGGCATCGATTACACCCAGGATCTTTTTTCCTTTTGCTACCTCAGCAAAGGAAATTGAGAGCGGGGCGCCGTGTGTTTTTGGCTTTTTTGGGGCCTCAGTTTGGCCTTCCTCCAAGGATCTATTCCGCTTAGCGCTGGTAACTTTCTTAGCAGGATTTACGTAGTCGACTCGGAAACCAGGAACTATGGTTTTTGCCCAATTTAGATCCTGCTGGATTTTTGCGAAGTCTTCCTTTGAGGCTTGACTATCGCTTATTGGGGACACCGCGTTCCTTCTTCAGCCTTTGATGGGTCTGGTCTAATGAAGTCTGCGCACCTGCTACTCAAGATGGGAGCTGCGCCTGCCCTTTTCTCAACTGAACTGGCAGTCGCTGGTGGCTGGCTGTTAGTCTTAGTGTTGATTAAGGGCAGAGACCGTCCCCCGTTTGTAGTCTGGGTCTTACAGGGCCCCCCTTGTGCGGTTGGTACCAGCTTCAGATTTGGTATTCGAGCTCGATTGCGTCGTAGCTCTAGCGTTTTGAGAGTTTATTTTACTCCCAGAATTTTCTTGAGGAGCTCCAGGCTCCCTAGAGGCCGTGCCATTCATCTGGTGCAGCAAATAACCAAAAAAATTTTATAAAATAATTTAATTGTTTATTGCCCCAATCTATCACAACCAGCCGGAAAAAGGCTAGAAGTGGTAGCTAGATGGACAGCACTGACACCCCTACACAACACTGGCACCAGACGTTTGTTGTTGTTGTAAAATTACAAGATGTAAACAAATGCAATTAATTCAACAATCAATGCAAACGCTTGGCAATTTGTCGAAGCACAATAAAGAAAAACCACACTTCACTTGGAGATATCTAGGATATCAGCCCAGCCCAGCTGGGACTTGTCCACGCTACAGCTTTAGTTTGGCCAGGAAGTTTTCTGTGTAAATATATTTACACGGAATGACCATGCTGCTTAAAGATCACTCGCGGAGTTTATATGCACTTTATCAACTTGGCACTGTTTTGTACGTGTTCTGTAAATTATTGTTAAATTGTTTTTTAAAAATTTATTTGGAAAATTGGTACGGAGCGGCGCGGGAAACGCGTGTAGCTCGAGCCGGGGTTGTCGTGTGGTGGTTAAAAACACTATATTTTATCGAATTTTCATGGGGAAAGATTCAAATTAAGCTAAGGTAAGCTTATCTTACATTTACTGATAACCCATTTAAATATATTGGGTTTCAAAGCCGTGCTAGCGCGATTTTTTCCATTTTGACATTAAATTTGCTTAATTTTTTGGAAAAAAGTGACTATAGATTACATATACTTTCGCTAAAATTGGTACGGAGCGGCGCGGGAAACGCGTGTAGCTCGAGCCGGGGTTGTCGAGTGGTGGTTAAAAACACTATATTTTATCGAATTTTCATGGGGAAAGATTCAAATTAAGCTAAGGTAAGATAGATAGATAGATAGATGTTTATTTTTCCAATTTGTTAATTTTCATAGCTTTACATCAGGCAGCGCTGCCTCATTGTGCATTGTGAGCGTCGCGACGCGCCCATCTCTGCTTTACATTGATTAACTAATAATAAAAAAAACATTTAAAGCTTGGTTCAAAACCGTCAGCCTTACTTCTATTGTGTAACATAAAAAACAAGTTTTGCTTCGCGTATGGCAGAAACCAAATAAATATGATGATGGAAAAAATGTCACGGTCGACATGTCACGTACCGACAGAGATAAATATTATAGATTTTTAAATCAAATAATGTACATTTCAAAGAACTATTCATTCATAAGATATTAAGATTATTTGGGCTTAGTTATTGTGTTAGGTTTCGATCAAATTTGGCTTTATAAAGCTGCTCGCGAAAACCACTTCTGTTTTTGTCACGTTCGAATAGCTTCCAATTTTGTCATTATTTTGGAAACCGAATTTCACTTGATATACACTTTAACACTAACACAGTGCTACAAATTTCCAAAAATTGTAATAACCTGTGTATTGGCATAGCGTACGCTGTAGAGCAGGTCGCGTATAGCACTTCCTCATACTTTGTTTTCCTCGGGGACCCCCAAAATCTGAAGTTATGGCCCATCGTTTATTGATCTTTTTGCTCAATTAAATTTAAATAACTCGCGAATGGACCATCTGATTTTATATAACTTTGCCAATTCTGATAGCGACGAGAAGAGTCTAATATATTTTATTCATAGGTTATAGTGATTTACCGCGATGGCTGAGCAATGCGGGTTACAGATCTGGTATTTTCAACATTTTTTTTCGAAATTTGTACTTTGACCACCACTGGTTTCACTATTTTATTCTATGCGATTTTTCCTTAAGGTTTATTTTAAAAGCCCTGTTAATTATGCGTTGAACATTAGCTCTCCCGATAAATTTGGTTACCTAATGACGAAGTTATTCGCGGATATGTGAGCACACCTCGAAAATCTAGTATTCGTTTTAAGTGTGTTTACAGAAAATCGATTGACTTAACATTATTGCCCCTAAAAGTATAGTTTGCTAAAGTTAAGTGGGAAATTTTTTTTTTTTGGGCCATAACTTCACATTTTGGGGGTCCCCGAGGAAAACCAAGTATGAGGAAGTGCTATACGCGACCTGCTCTACAGCGTACGCTGTGCCAATACCCAGGTTATTTCGCACTGTAGCACTGTGTAATTAGAGTGCTTGCTAAGAGCTATATTATACAGTAAAAAACGAATTAAAAATTCGATTTAATTTGACCAATTTTCATTTTCAATTTGTACGACGGTCACGGTTCGAAAGAATGGAAATGCCCATATATCGCCATATATCAAACTGGCAGCATATATCATGCTCCAAGGGAAAATAAACTTCGGTAGAGCCGAAGTTACCTTCCCTCTATTTTTTGTTGAATGTTTTGTATATTGTTGTTTAATAACACAGTGTTACAGCGAAAATATACTTTCGAAATGACCTACCCCACGCTGTAGAGCAGGTCGAGTATAGCATTTCCTCATACTTGGTTTTCTCCTAACACCCCCAAAATCTGAAGTTATGGTCCAAAAACCGCTTTTTGCTTTTGTACCTCACTTAAATAGATATAACTCGCGAATGGACCGTCCGATTGTTCATATCCTTATCAATTCCGGTAGCGACGAGAGGAATCTAATACATTTTTATCAATGGTTTGACTAATTTAACGCGTTGGCTGAGAAATGCGGCTTACAGATCTGGCATTTTCCTTTTTTTTTGAGAAATTTGTACTTTGACCATCACTGGTTTTACTATTTTATTCTATGCGATTTTTTCTTAAAATTTATTATAAAAGCCCATTTAATTCTCCGTTGAATGGTTGTTGTCCCAATGAACTTGGACACCGTTTGACAAAGTTATGCACGCATTTCTAAGTACACCTCGACAATCTAGTATTTTTTTTTAGTATGCCAACATATTTTTTGACAACCTTAACATAGGTGCCCCCTACAAGTATGCTCTGTTTTCTTTGGCGCCAGATTCAAATAATATTTTTAAATTCTTATATAAATTTAAATTTTCATGTTTCACAATTTTTGGGCCAATAAATATGAGAAAGGTTAAGCGCTAGCACGGATCAATTTTTGACTGTGATATGCGACACTAACTCGCTTATGGTTTCATCAAAATAATTTTAAATTTTAATTTCATGTACAAGAGTATCTAACTCTGACTGGTGCATTTTGTAGAGTCTGCAGATGTGTTCTCCAACTTAAGCCAACTCTAAATGTTAACTGTGGGCTGTAAGGGTCTTCAAGGGTCTTCGGTGCCAAAGGCAAACGCCAGAAAGAATATATATTCTTATTCAGCACTAAGAGCCGAGTCGAAATAGTCATGTCCTTCTATCTACATGACCAGCGGTCTGTCTGTCAAAGACGGTAAGAGCTAGAGGTTTTCGACGCTAAGAAGGCATCATCTCCGGCCACATAAAGTATAATATATATGTATATTCTTGACCAGCATGACGAGCTGCGTCAATTAAGCCTGTCCGTCTGTCTGTTTCCGCGCTGACCTGAAGGGGTTGATTTATTTTGATAAAAATGCTATAAATCGAAAAATGTCTGTCTTTAGAGGCCGCTGTACTTATGTAGCGCCTTTCATTTTTTAAAAATGCATTGAGGAGCTCATAAACTCACATATTTATGCCTAGTGTGGCCTCCATAAATCCTAGAGTGCCGAAAATTCAACTATTTCGTTTTCCGCCATATCTTGGAAACAAGAGCTGATGGAGTTAAACCGAAATCATCCTATGGAGAATGTGGTACATATTATTGAATATGTGATAATATGTAAAAATATGTACATATTTGCTATAGTGGAAATAGGCTATTACACACACTTTCTGTCCTTTAACGAAGCCCAAGCCGCGTTGCAATGATCTCCTAGCAAAAATAATCAATTGTGAATAGTACTCAATAAATATCTATACTCTTCCAGATAATTTTTGTCAACCCGCTATTATAATGTTTTTCATGAATGAATCTTCTCCTCCAATGAAAAGTTGTTCAGCCTTTTTAATGTTTTTGTATAGTTGTCCTACTCATTTTAAAACTCCGCACCAAAACACTTGTATGTACAAATATGGTGTCCACCGCCATGAGTACGAAAAATATGTTTTACATATATTTCACACCTACGAAATCATCTCTCATCGCGTGACTATCGGGTGACTATCGCGTGACACATTGACGTCGGGTGGCAACGCTCTGTTATCGATATGACAATTTCGCGCGTGAACTCCATACCAACTCACGAAACAGCAACCTGCGAAATCCGTGCGAAATCATTTTTTTTATATGGACTTTTTCATTTCGCGGGCATTTCGCGGGTATCTCCATACCAAGCTTTAGATGGCCGCAAAAATTTTTAAATTAAAAAAAAATAATCAGAGAACGTTGGGGGGCAGATTTGTTTATAATTTAACTAAATTTTTATGGTTCTTCATTTTCAGATAATTTCCGGCCGAGTTACAGTGAACACCGCAAATTGTTTTTTTTTCAAGGCGTCCTGGGGAAGCTCTGTCACGGGCTAATGGTTTAATATTTTTGCTTGAAAAATTTACAGAACATAGTCAAAACTATGCTCAATAATGTATAGAAGGTTTGAATAAAATTGCTGAAAAAATTGTGATTTTTTTTACGCTGAAACCCTCACCCCTCCCTTAACCCGGTCTCCCAATTTATGAAGCTTGTTGTAAATGTCAAATTGGCTATACAGCTCCTCCAACGGGGCCAAGCCAAGCTTCTCTCAATCTCTTGGCGTGTGTGCTTTAAATTTTTCGCACAAGAGAAAGGAACCTACAGCTTAACAACGAAACCAAACGGCAAAGTTTGAGAATTTACTTTTCATGGCTAGATTACTGGCGCTAATATCTTGTGAAGGTGACCGTATTTATGCCTAGTGTGGCCTCCATAAATCCTAGAGTGCCGAAAATTCAACTATTTCGTTTTCCGCCATATCTTGGAAACAAGAGCTGATGGAGTTAAACCGAAATCAGTTTTGGAATCAGTGAGCATAAACTTATCTTATTTTTTAAATCAACAGGGCTGCACCTCACAAAGTTGGTAATTTTGTTGGCCTGTGTATTAGTACCATCTTTACTTCCAAAAAGGAAACTTCAGCTGGCGCCACTAAGCTGGTGAAGGTGACCGTATGTGTAAAAGCTAGTTTCTAAAGAAAGAAAAAAACTTTTATTATTAGATGTTCAGAGGCGGGATCGAACACACGACCTCCCGCCCAGCAGTCCAGCATAATACAATGTAATATTTTTGAATATCTAAGCTAAAAAATAAAAAAAAAACAAAAACAATTTTTAAGACCAGAAGAGGGCCTTAAATGATTGATGTGGTGTGGTAACTCTTAACGGATGATCGTAGGAATAAGATCCACTGCCATGGGAATTTGCACACTGTTGTAATGCAACAGGTGTAGTCCCTTCTCACTCACTCCCAATAGCAAAACTAGGCAATTGCCACAGGCAAGGTCAGCGATCGGGGGAAGTGAGAATGGAATAATGGCGCGATCCGAGCCTATATCGGAGGGTGAGGGTGGCAAAACGGGAGAAATTGTCGTTAAATTGTAAAATTGTAAAATTCACTGAGAAGACGAGAAAGAAAAATAAAACGTGCCACCGACCAAGTTTAAATTTATGCAGCCAATTCGCTTAAATTATTAGATAAATTGCTTAATTCAGTTATCCAAGTGAGTGTAAATTCGGTTAGTGCGCGTAGAGAAAAAAAATCATGAAGTTGTGTGCCCGCAGGAGGACCGACAAAGATCCCACCTTTTGTATTGGCTGGAAGATTATCCGGTGGCAGACCAAGCGGGTCCAGAAGGAAAGCGCGGCGAGAGGCGTGTCACCATCACAGTCGGCGGAAAATATCTTTAACCCCCAAACGACAAAAAGTGAGTCCATTCCATACGGCCGCAAGGTAGGCAGTCGCAATCGCTAAGGACGGATCAGCTCAGAACCTTGAGTGTCTGCTCTTTGGCTACTGGCTCTAAGAACCACAGTTTCCTCCTTTGGATCTCTGTTTAAATCTGGCTGCGGCTTCTGGCTCGTGGCGGACAGATCAGAAGGGGGTGCAGTGGCGTCCCAATCCAATCGCCATTTAATTACAATTACTGCTATACAATTACATTACATTTACATTTACTGCCATTCACATTCACACATTTATGAATATTCAATTCAGCAGTCGACTTGTCAGTAGGGTTGACGTATGGCGCTCTGTGCATCGCCTTCTTAGGTGTCGGCCTAGCTGAGGGCGATATGACAACATTCTTAGACGTATTTTCTAGGTCGCTCAGCCTTTGATTGAGGGGTCGGGCGCCCGTCTGTCTGTTTGGCCAAGGTCCCTTGGATGAAGGAGAACACTTCCCTTTGCAAGAAGTCGATTTCATCTATCAAATCGCTCATGCTATTGATAATGGATCGTTTAGGGAGTGTCACAGGTTTCCTGAGCTCTCTCGCATTCGATCCGATCTTGCCCAGTTTCGCCAAGCCATCATCATTGTCTGGCTTACTTAGCACAGCTGGCGAGAATCTCAGTCTTTCCTCCTGGTAAACTGTTTCTGCTGCTGTTGGCGAGCGTGACAGCGTTGTGCTCTTCCTGAAGGGGTCATTGAAGGGGTGGGTAGGGTTTAAAAATTATTTTTTTTCATTTTTTTTATATTTTTTTTCTGAATGAACAACATGTCGAGAATATTGTGTACAAAGTTGAAGTCAATCCGAGTAAAACTTACGGAGTTACAGCGTTTCAAACGACCGGCCGTGCTACCTGATTGCTACCGTATGAAACACTTTAAATCGATTTTACCGAAAACTACTTTTTTGTAGTCCGTGTTCACTGCCATTTGAAAACTACTCGACAGATTCATTTCAAACTTTCTACACATTTTCTTCATATAAAATACCTCCCCCCTACGTTTAGTAAAATTTTTTTTTAACATTAAGGGTGTTTCCCACCCACAAAATGGCGGAAATTTTAGTCGAAAATAACGGTTTACACTTTAAGCTTGGTACGGAGATACTTGCGAAAAGTGTGCGAAATCTCTGCATATTATTTCGTCGATAGCAAGTGCGAAATAAGGCGCTCATCTCTAGTTGCTTGGTTTTCAAATTTAACTTGGCGGGAAAATTTAAACTAATTAACAGCGAATAGTTATGGTAGCTTTTAATGATGCAATATTTGCTACAATAGCTTTATGTGATTTGTAAGAAACCGTAGTGAAGGCTTCTAGGTGTTCAGGATCCTTACTTGCAGTAAAGATCCAAGTGGAGCCAGATGTAAAACGTAAATAAATCGCAAATAAATAAAACGTTTGTAGGTTCATCGTGACCTTTAATTGTAATTTTTCAATAATTTGCTCCAATAGGCAATTGATGCTCCTTGGACACGACTAGGAAAAGGGCAGAATCGACTGTTTTGGCCATGGTATCTCGATGTTATGTATTTATAATGCAAGGGCATAGATTAGAAGATGTTAACACGACTTGCGGCGACAAAGAAGTCCCCAGTCTGACCATTGAAAAGTTCTGCGGCTCATCCGTTCGAAATACGGAGTCGCCGTCGTCCACAATTAAATCCTTTTGTGCTGGGCCAAGATCCTCATCATCAGCCCTCTCGAATGAGGAGCTAATGTTCTTGAAAAGAGAACCAGCACTTATTTGTTTATATGCATGGCATACGCACACATTCCTTGTGCCGACAAGTTGGTCAAAAACGACATGAGTGGAGCTAACTGCCACTTCACATCGCTGCCTCCTTGAGTTGCGATGGATACTACACCACCGCTTTCACTCTTATAGCCTATTTCCATTATGATTACATATTTCGAAATGTACATTATTTTTTTTGAGCGTTTCCATAGCATATGTACATATTTTGTTAAAAATAAAAAAAAAAAACATTTTTTTCATGCCCTTACTGAGATTTGAACCCAGGTCTTGTTGATTTCTAGTCTCAGGTCTTTACCTCTACACCATTTCTGTTAAGATAGAATAGTCAGCTAAATGTGCTATATAACTCTCAATTATCTTTTCTGGCTTCCATGAAATTCAAATGACGTAGATAAAAAAAATGTGAAAACCTTCGAGGCGAATGGACACATATTTTAAATATGTACATTTTTTTCCTATGGAGAATGTGGTACATATTATTGAATATGTGATAATATGTAAAAATATGTACATATTTGCTATAGTGGAAATAGGCTATTACACACACTTTCTGTCCTTTAACGAAGCCCAAGCCGCGTTGCAATGATCTCCTAGCAAAAATAATCAATTGTGAATAGTACTCAATAAATATCTATACTCTTCCAGATAATTTTTGTCAACCCGCTATTATAATGTTTTTCATGAATGAATCTTCTCCTCCAATGAAAAGTTGTTCAGCCTTTTTAATGTTTTTGTATAGTTGTCCTACTCATTTTAAAACTCCGCACCAAAACACTTGTATGTACAAATATGGTGTCTACCGCCATGAGTACGAAAAATATGTTTTACATATATTTCACACCTACGAAATCATCTCTCATCGCGTGACTATCGGGTGACTATCGCGTGACACATTGACGTCGGGTGGCAACGCTCTGTTATCGATATGACAATTTCGCGCGTGAACTCCATACCAACTCACGAAACAGCAACCTGCGAAATCCGTGCGAAATCATTTTTTTATATGGACTTTTTCATTTCGCGGGCATTTCGCGGGTATCTCCATACCAAGCTTTAGATGGCCGCCAAAAATTTTTAAATTAAAAAAAAAATAATCAGAGAACGTTGGGGGCAGATTTGTTTATAATTTAACTAAATTTTTATGGTTCTTCATTTTCAGATAATTTCCGGCCGAGTTACAGTGAACACCGCAAATTGTTTTTTATTTCTGGGGGAAGCTCTGTCACGGTTTAATATTTTTGCTTGAAAAATTTACAGAACATAGTCAAAACTATGCTCAATAATGTATAGAAGGTTTGAATAAAATTGCTGAAAAATTTTGTGATTTTTTTACGCTGAAACCCTCACCCCCCTTAACCCGGTCTCCCAATTTATGAAGCTTGTTGTAAATGTCAAATTGGCTATACAGCTCCTCCAACGGGGCCAAGCCAAGCTTCTCTCAATCTCTTGGCGTGTGTGCTTTAAATTTTTCGCACAAGAGAAAGGAACCTACAGCTTAACAACGAAACCAAACGGCAAAGTTTGAGAATTTACTTTTCATGGCTAGATTACTGGCGCTAATATCTTGTGAAGGTGACCGTATATGTATTATTATTATTTTATTATTAGATGTTCAGGCTGGGCCAAATGAAGTTTGTTAGTGGAGTTAAATTTCCACTTGCCGCATCTGGCTGAATCACGGATAAATGGCTTCTCAAGCCGGTCTTCATTTTCTCTGCTGAGTCATCCATTTCCAGCCAGAAATTTTATTTGATTTGCCAGGACTGGCACGATCCCGTGTGCTCCCTTTTACTTCGATTTGGCATCTTTAAGAAGTTAAGAGAATCTTGTCCGGGCAGATTCTTGTTTTTCCTTCTCCTCTAATTTTTGAACAAGTTCCTCTCCATTTGAGGAATTGACTGAGTCGATTTAAAAAAATTTATTGAGCCATTCGTTACAATTGTTTAAAACTTTCACAATATGCTCCTTCTGCGTCGATGCAGTGCTGTCAGAGCGAATTCCAAGCATTGAAAGCGTCACGGAAGGCATTCTCCGAAATATCCTTGAGAGCCGCGGTGCATGCTGCTTGATGCCCCTCTCTCGTCTAAAAATACTTGCCTTTCACGGGCCTTTTTAGGCGGGGAAACAAAAAGAAAGACCGGGGGGCACATCCGGGCTGTACGGCGGCTGCTGAGTCGCTAGGATGCCGGTCTTGGTCAGGTAGCTATTTACTAGAAAGGAGGTATGAGCCGGGGCGTTGTCGTGGTCCTATCCACTGGTACCGCAAACTTCGGGCCTTTAGCTAGCGTTTGAATATTCGGCGTAAGCTCTGTGTTGGTTTTGCTTACGAACCATTCGTTATGCTTGTTGTTGTACACTGCACTTAACAAGATTTTTATACTAGACCTAAGTTTAACTAGTATTTTTATTTTTCTTTTTGGTCCGTTGTTTGAAGTCCATTTAGTTCTCCATATTGTAAATGAAGTCAGCGGCAATGTTCCTTAATGCATTTACTATGTATCCATGCAGCAGCGTGTGGCCCAGCTGTTAGTGTGCTGGACTGTTGGGCGGGAGGTCGTGGGTCGATCCCGCCTCAGAACATCAAATAAAAAAAGTTTTTTTCCTTTTTTAGAAATTAGTTTTCACACATCCGGTCACCTTCACCAGCTATTGGTGCCAGCTGTGAAGTAACTAGCCATGAAAAGCAAATTCCAAACTTTGCCGTTCGGACTTGGCGTTAAACTATAGGTCCCTTTCTCTTGTGCGAAAAATATCAAAGCACGCACGACAAGAGATTCTGCGAATTGGCCCCTTTAAGGGGCTGTATAGCCAATTTTACATTTACATTTACATGTTACATGGGCTATGTAGATATAGCCCCCTGGAGGGTGCAACCAATGACGAGCAAATTGGTTACTTCTTTGTGGATTTTTGGGAGCCCGTATATCCTAGGGGGCAGCGCCGAACTAGTCGCTAGCTTCTTTCTTTCTATCTTGGAAATGATCTCTACCTTAAACAGTTAGCCTACCAAACTGTTGTTTTTATTTTGTTATCTTTTTGTTGGATCCTAATTCTAATTTCCTATCTGTGCACATGTTCCATAATATGTTCATCATTTTCTTCCTATATTCCTCATTTTCTATTGTCATCGTCTTGTTTCCTTTGTCTGCATTTAAAATCAAAATGTTGTCATTTGTCTTTAGGAATTCCGAGTCTGTTCCACTGTGTCTGGTGAATTGTTCTTTATAGTGTCTCTGAAGACGAATGCCGATGTGCATCCGAAATATATTGGAAACAAGCACAAGCTGAGTTTTCTTCTTGACCTCTAGCCGGCAAGCATCACATTCTAAATGAATTATATATATGTTAAAACCAAAGCATGTGCACTCCAGTTCTGTCATCGATAGCACGTTTTTTCGATAAATCCACATAGGTGTTTTCACAACAGCTGGTCTGTGTGCTTGCATTTGCTCATCATTCAAGAGAAACACATTTAAGTTATTTTAGTTTCAGCCATATTCTCAATTCCATTCCAAAAAAATTTTGTGATTTAAAACCTGTATTAGCTCTTGGATTGGACTCTAAACAAGAACATTAGAAAACGGCCCTAAATAGTGTAGCTAACGCAGTAAAATAAAAATGTTCGGCAAATTATGAAAGGGTGTGCTGTGACCAGCGTCGCCATTTACACGGCTGGTTTATCAGTGGAATATTAAAAGGCTATTTGGATTATCCAAATTCAGATGGCCCACACTTGGCATGCTCTTTTCTGAAACAAATATGAATGACATAATCAAATAATTATGCAAATAACTGCATTTCTGCATGCATGAATTTGAAAAACTTTTCCTGTAAGCGTTAGTATTTTGCAGCCGATTTTAATAATCAGGCCTGTTCCCGTTTTCGATTTCGATCAAATCATGCCGAATCGGAATTGTTAAATGTTCTCGCATCCAACAACCGACTCTGTTACTCGTCTTTGAACTTCAAAATCCCCAATTAACGTTAACGGCGCCAGCTGTGAAGTAACTAGTCATGAAAAACCTAACCAAACTTTGCAGTTCGGACTGGGAGTTAAGCTGTAGGGCCCTTTATCTTGTGCAAAGGTCACTAAAATAATCACTTTTCGAAAAATTTAAGCACACACGCCAAGAGATTGTAAGAAGCTTGGCCGTGCCCTTTTGGGGCTGTATAGCCAATTTTACATGTCAAGCCGCACGAAAGTATATTTAGTCGAAAAGAAGTTATTTTAATAGAAACTTAGAAAATGGAAGCCCTAGCAACCATATTACGTGGTACAGGAAATTTTGCAGTCAGGGTACTCTACTGCAACACTCTGACTTCTTTTTTGGTAACTTGCGGTATCAACCCACAGTCCAGAACGCTTATACTACAGATCTAAGAAGAAGCATAGAACTTAGTTCAGCAATGAAAGAAAATTAGGATAACATTGCTTGTCTCCAAATTCACACTAAAGCCGGGTATCCAGCACCGCGGAAACTAAAAATTCCTGTCAAACTTCATATAAAAAAAATAGAGGGAAGCTAACTTCGGCTGTACCGAAGTTTATATACCCTTGGAGCATGATATATGCTGCCAGTTTTTTATATGGCAATACGATATATTCATCAAAAAAGTTTTTCTCACTAGAACTACATTTTGGACCGATCGTTCCTATGGCAGCTATATGCTTTAGTCATCCGATTTAAATCAAACTTGACAAAATTATGTGGTAGTATATAATATAGATCTGTACAACGTGGGAGCGATAGCATTGAAAACAAAAAAGTTTTTCTTACTAAGACTTTTTTTCAGATCTATCTTTTGTATGGCAGCTATACTATATAGTTGCCCGACTTGCATAAAACTTGCTGAAATTATGTGAAAGCATAAAGAACTCATAAATACGAGGGTTGGGAGCGATAGCATTGAAAACAAAAAAGTTTTTCTCACTGAGACTTTTTTTCAGACCTATCTTTTGTATGGCAGCTATACTATATAGTTGCCCGATTTGCATAAAACTTGCTGAAATTATGTGAAAGCATAGAAAACTTATAAATACGGGGGTTGGGAGCGATAGCATTGAAAACAAAAAAGTTTTTCTCACTAAGACTTTTTTTCCGACCTATCTTTTGTATGGCAGCTATACTATATAGTTGCCCGATTTGCATAAAACTTGCTGAAATTATGTGAAAGCATAAAAAACTTATAAATACGGGGGTTGGGAGCGATAGCATTGAAAACAAAAAAGTTTTTCTCACTAAAACTACTTTTTCAACCGATCGTTCCTATGGCAGCTATATGCTATAGTCATCCGATCCGGCCGGTTCCGACAAATGTGCAGCGTATTTATACCAAAAGACTTCGTGCAAAGTTTGGTTGAGATAGCTTTAAAACTGACGGAGGAGATAGCATAGAAACAGACGGACAGACGGACGGACAGACGGACAGACGGACATGGCTATATCAACTCAGCTCGTCATGCTGATCAAGAATATATATACTTTATGTGGTCGGAGATGTTTCCTTCTGTGCGTTACAAACATCCGGACAATTTTAATATACCCTCTCCAAGGGTATAAAAAAAGCCAAAATTAGACCTTGACACTCCCACCGAAAAGGGATTTGCGGCTTTCCAAAAAAAATTTGGTTAAATTTATAAACAATTTCAAAAATCGTCAAAAAATAAAAAATGGAGAAAAATAGCGTTTTTCAAAACGTGGTTTGGTTAATCGGACAGGTTTGAAGTTGATATTGGAGAAAAGCACTGCATATACTCAAATTATTAATTATACACTTGAAAAGTGTATTATAATTTTGCCCAGAAGTTTGCAACGCATAGAAGGAATCATCTCCGACATAAAGTATATATATTCTTGATCAGCATGACGAGCTGAGTCGATTAAGCTTTGTCCGTCCGTCTGTCTGTTTCTACGCGAACTAGTCCCTCAGTTTTGGAGCTATCGAGCTGAAACTTTGCACAGAGTCTTCTTTTTACTGCACGCTGCTAATATGCCGGAACCGACCGGATCGGATGACTACTTTTTGTAGCTGCCATACAAATGTTCGTTCGAAAAATGGGTTTTAGTAAGAAAAACTGGTTTGTTCTCAATATTATCGCTCTCAAACACGGTCATGGGTAATAAGTAATGTTTTTAAGCTGATTTGCGAAGTTTGGTCGAAGTCGCTAACCGTTGTGACAAGCTATTTCAAGTGTATCAAAACTTCGATGCAGACGAAGTTAGCTTTGCCTTTCTCGTTTTTAAATAATTTAATAATATTAAGCAATTTTTGCTAAATTTTATATATATTTTTTTTCTCAGTGTTAACCACCATATTATAGCTTCTAAGGATATACAATTTATTGCTCTAAATACAACTTAAATTAAGGTGTTTTCAAAAAAAAAGTGAAGACTTTTATAAACTCTGGTGCAAAATATAGCCGCACCTTGATTTTGCATCAACACTCTTAGTGCAAAAATTAACCGTTATGTTTCATATTCGATGCATAACTATAGCCGCACTTCACTAAATTAAATAAACTATAGACAAATTTTAAATAATTAATTTATTTTAATTCACTTTAACAATGAGTGTAACCTCCTTTAGCACTAATTAACTCATAGATCCTATTTTGCATACTCTCCACGAGGCTTTTTAAATCACTAAAAGACAATTTTTTCCATACCTTAATTATTGTCAATTTGAGCTCCTTAGTACTTTTGTACTCACGTTTTGAGCATTAATCCTTCAGACAAGCAACGCCCAAAGGTTTTCCATACGATTCAAGTCCGGGTGCACGCAGGCCACTCCAAAAACCGAACATAAGTGCCTTGTGTCGCGTGCATTAGTGCTTTGTCCTTTTAGAAAATGACCTTTTAACTCCTTCTACCGCGAAGAATTGGCCATAAATTCATTTGCAAAATGTCCACGTACTCTCTGGAGTACATATGAGAGCTCGGAAATGCCAGCTCCAAGCATCCACACTCGCAGAACACAACCCTAAATCTAACCCTAAATCTAACTGAAAAATGGAAAATATTCAACGCCATCAGCAGAACGGTGCAGTGCTACGGAGCTTAAATAGATCAGATCAATTGCAACGCTAATTTATCAAAAGGATACTTAAGCTGTCACACTGTACTTTGAATTATATTTTAGCAGAAGCAGGACTAGAAGATGGGCACATTTCCAGCTTAAAGCTTCATCTTTAATACTTGGCACGAGCCCAATTTGAATATGAAGAATCTCGACTTCCGCATGTCCTGGCTACGAAAATGATGCGCAATAATTTGGGATGGTTTTCTAAACTTCAAAACTTGTGTGGGCAAAATGGTGTTACTCTGGAGAGCAACGCATCTCACGCTGGGTGGATCGAAAGCCACATACAGCTTTTCATTGCACTAAGGCCCACCGCACACAGACAGCGGAGGGGGGGGGAGAAAACAGCCCGGAAAAAACAAAACCAAAAAAAAAAAAACCAACCCCCCACCCACAACCCAACCCGGGGGGGGGGGCGGTGGGAAGAAAAAAATCCCCCCCGCCCGGCCCCCCCCCACCCCCGGGGTGGGGGGGGGGGGGGGGGAGGGAGAGAAAAAAAAAAAAAACCCCACCCACAAAAGAAAAAAAAAAAAAAAAAAAAAAAAATAAGAATCATACACCACAACGATCCGCCCCCCCCAACAAAAAAAAATAAAAAAAAGGGAGAGGGGGTGTGGTTTGATTGATTGGGTGGGAGGGGAGGAGAGGGTAGGGGGGGATAACCCTACAAAAAGAAAGAATGGGGAAGAAACCCAAAAATTTTTTTGGGGGGGGGAACGCGCGCCCGGAGGAAAATGGATGTGTGGGGGGGTGAGAAAAAAAAAAAAAAAGAAAAGGAGGAAATGGGGTGGAAGAGGAGAAAAAAAAAGGTGGAGGAAGAGGGGGGGGGGATAAAAGAGGAAAGCTAACTTCGGCTCGACCGAAGTTTATATACCCTTGGAGCATGATATATTCCTGCCATTTTTTTATATGGCAGCTATACGATATATTAATCCGATTTTGCTAAACTCTCCAAAATTGTGTTGAGAGAGACAATATTTATAACTGGAACGTACAAAGACGCTACCATTGCAAAAAAAAAAGTTTTTCTCACTAAAACTATTTTTTCGACCGATCACTCCTATGGCAGCTATACGCTATAGTCATCCGATTCGGATCAGACTTGACAAAATTGTGTGTTAGCATATCATATTAATCAGTAACGAGTTTGGGAGCGATAGCATTAAAAAAAACAAAAAAGTTTTTCATACTAAAACTTTTTTTCAGACCTATCTTTTGTATGGCAGCTATACTATATAGTTGTCCGATTTCAATAAATCTCGTGGAAATTATGTGAAATCATAGAAAACTTATAAATACGAGGGTTGGGAGCGATAGCATTGAAAACAAAAAAGTTTTTCTTACTAAAACTACTTTTTGAACCGATCGTTCCTATGGCAGCTATATGCTATAGTCATCCGATCCGGCCGGTTCCGACAAATGTGCAGCGTATTTATACCAAAAGACTTCGTGCAAAGTTTGGTTGAGATAGCTTTAAAACTGACGGAGGAGATAGCATAGAAACAGACGGACAGACGGACGGACGGACGGACGGACGGACGGACGGACGGACAGACGGACATGGCTATATCAACTCAGCTCGTCATGCTGATCAAGAATATATATACTTTATGTGGTCCAAGGGTATAAAAACTGTGGCAGGAATTTTTAGTTTACCTTTTCGTTGCTTGTGTATCCAGCAACATGAACGTAATCCACAGTTTCTTATCGATAGTTGGCATATCGATAGCGTGTGTGGATGGAGAGAACAGCTAATGCACATCGCAGGAATATATTGCCAACAATTATTTTGGATGCGATAAGCGAAAATTTTGGGGGAATGCTTATATGTTTTTTTGTAATTAGCTGTCATCTGGCTGGGGAACCATCAGCGTGCAAAGATTGGTAGGGGATGGTGCCAAAGGCATACTTATGCCAAATAGATGCGGCCGCCAGAGGCACGCTGTCCATAGACACAAAGGTCGGAGAGATGTCGTCGTTTAAGACGCCTTCTTAATCTGTGTGTCGCCAGATCATTGGCAAATCTATTGGAATGGTGCACCAATTGGTCATGATTCCTGCTGGTGTGCATATTGGGTTGGGCACATAATGGTAAAGCGTCCACACCGCGGTATATTTGTATGTAGTTGTGTGCACCACATAGAAGACTCTAGTTTCTTGAGGGCAGTGGATCATGCTGTACCCCATAACGGGATCGCCCAGATAAACCGCTACGAGGACTAAGAAGCCAATGGAGCTCCAATGCCGTAGCTACTGCCCGAGTCACATGGACTTTCCCGTTCAACCGGCGATCCAGAGACATACCAAGGTACCGCGGTATCTATATTTGAGACTCTTGATCCTAGGAGTCGCACTTAAGTAATTTTCGTATGGTATTGGCTATGTTCCAGCGGTTCGCCCATCGACCAAAACCAAGGTACTGATCCGCCCACAAATTCCCTAATATAAATGCGAATGAATTTAGGCATCCTACGATAAGAGACTTCATTTGATTGGCATACAACCAAGAGGTCATACTATTTTGGAGAAGATTGCATTATAAAAGTAATGCAGTTAACAACATGCTGCAGTGATGTTTTGTGCCATCCGGGACACACTGCAAAGTGTCATGCCATCGGTTTATCATCCCCAAGTGTAAAGTGTGTAGCACATACTCCGAGCTGCATGCTTCCTCCATAAAATATTATTTTTATTTAAATTTATTCAAAATTCAAATAGTTAACAGTGCTTAACAGCTGATTGATCAGAGTGACCTTCCACCTGTTAGGTGCATGGTCACACAGATTTAGTTGTGTTCCACTCACACAAGAAATAAATAGCAAATTCCTGACAGGAATTTTCCGCAGTGCTGGATACAGGCCTTAAGAAAAAAAATTTTACAATATATATTTAATACAAATATAGTGTTCAATATGCTGTTGGGATAAGCAAAACATATATTAATTTTTCTAAGCCAACAATCTTACCAGTATTTTTTAAAAACTAAGAAGCAGACTATGTTGCGGTAGGTTCTTTTAGTTGGAAGAATATTTCTATTATTTTATGATAAAAGGAAGACATTAAAATAAACACTTAATTCAAAATGATGTATTTTTAAAAACTTGGAAGCAGAAGATGTTGCGATAGGTTCATTCAGTTGGAAGAATCATCTTCTTCTTTATTGGCCATCACAACCGTTTGACGGTCTCGGCATTGTAGTCTCAGTTTGTATTGGTGGAGATTTTTTACGGTGGTGGGTACCAAACGCGACGCACTAACCCTATATATTAGTACACTCCTGTAGGGAAGGGCGGGTCGCCGATCACGTTAGTCAGCAGCTTTATGCGTGCATCGCTCTGCTTCCGGTGGTCACCACGAGGAGGTGTGAGTCGACTTCACACGTAGTACGCCAGGATCACTCTCGGTTAGCCAATTTGAAGTGATAAGCAGCTTTACCTGACCACATACGCCCCCATAATGTTCAGAACCACTATTAAAGAATATAAATATTATTTTATCATAATAAGTAGACCTAGAAAAAACAACAGATTCAAAATGATGAAAAGTATGTCAAGCCACAGCGAAATAAACTCAGTCGAAGAAGTCAAAGCTATATGAACTTAGGAATCAAAGCAAAGGAAATCTAACATAGAAGCTCTCTTTGAAACGCTTTTATTTTTTGCGTGATGTTAACTCCATCCTTAGAAAGACCACAACAACATTCATTGTTACAAATTAAAATTTTACTCAAAATTTTTGTCGACATAGGAGAACAAGTTAGTTAGAGGGAGACGGACATACTCTCAAAGTTTCAAAAAATTACTCAAAAAGGCAAAATGACAACAAACAGCTGTCTATTATCTGAGTGAAATGTTGACAACACAGCAAAGTGTACTTCTATGTTACATTTTCTTTGATCAAAGCCATAGAAACAAACATTTTTTGGTTAAGGGTATTTTGCAGTCGGAGCACTCGACTGTAGCACCTTTACGTATTTTATTTTGTAATAAACTTTATAAAGTTAATTAATTTTGTAATGTTCCTTTGTTCAATATTAAAAAAACACATTTAAAGAGATTTTGGTGTTAATATTGTTAATTTTATTCTTCCAATTAATTTATCTATTTTTAGTACTGCCAAGAAGAAATTGCTTACACTCATGTGGAGTTTACTGATAATTCATCATGTCTAGAGCTTATTGAGAAACCACCAAGATGCATATTCAAGCTACTGACTGAGCAATGCCATATGCCAAAAGGTTCTGACTCAGCTTATTTAAATAATATGCACGCCGAGTTCGAGCTTAATTCGAATTATATAAAGGGTTCGGATCGTCGTCATTGGGAAACTGAATTTGGAATTAAACATTATGCTGGAAGTGTTTGTTATAAAGTTGATGGATTCGTTGATAAAAATCGAGACGTTCAACAAGATGTTCTATTTGATTTTATGAGTCGTAGCGAAAACGTTTTTGTGAAGCAGCTTTCTAAATATCAGGTATGTTACATTTATAAACTAACGTCATGAAGCGTCATACCTAAATTTAAAATTTCCCCTTTAAATTCGGTTAACTTCAGCAAGACTTATTTCTAAAATAGCCCCGATCTTAAGTTTTAAAATATATTCTCTCCCATCCCAATCTCAACATCCAATAGCCTTAGTTCATTTCTTCTCGTTACTTGTTTGTTCAAAATTCACAACTGTTGCTGGTCTGGCTTTACAAGGGATTTACACCAGGACTGCCCAAGAAGAGAGGACAGAAAATATTTGAATTTATTGGCTGCTTTGCACTTGGAGATAAAAGAGTAAAAGGCTGTAAAATCCATATAAATTAAATTTCCATGTTGAACTCACGATATTAAGGCGTGAAGGAAACAGATATAAAATCGAAAAAAATTTATTTTGGTTTGGCTACTAAAACGAAATTGTCAACAATTTGCCTTTGAGGTGACTGCGTTGGCTGCGGCTGAGTCTCTGACGTTCGTTGAGACAGGTGGCACTGCAGTCTGAAGTGGCCTGTGTGTGATACTGAGGGAACTCTTTCCTTCTTGGATTAAATTTTAGAACCTTTGTTGGATGTGGTTCACGTGCACTATTAGTGATTTTGCTTGTCTTTTCTCTCTGGTGTTAACCCAGGAGGTTGTTTTAAGCATAATTTCTTCTCTTTAAGCTGGTCCTTTTATGGTGTGTTGGCAGTAGGGCTCTGGGACTACTATTGCGGTGGCTATCTCATTTCCGGGGATTTTGATGTGTCCCGGTATCCAGCGTAGGGACAAGTTGTTCCTGCTACCTGGTTGGTTTAGTTTGTTCTTTGTCTGTAAAACTAGCTTAAAGGTGATATTATAGGTGCTAAGCGCTTTGAGCGCTGCTTGTAATTGCGCTGCTTGTTGGTATGGGAAAGGACAGCTTTTTGTTCTACTATGGTAGTTTTTCTCCATATTAAAGTCGGCACAACGAAAGATGGCGCATACTTCGGCTGGACATATACTGGCAATTTCTTCTATTGCTTCAAACCTTTTCGGTAACGGTCCTGCTACCCCAAGTCCAGTTCTTTAGGGCGGCAAGAAACCGTCTGTATATTACTTAATTGTGTGTGGTTGCATTTTACATGTGTGTTCTTATAGTAAGATCCATTCTCTCCTATTACTTTGGTCTTCAGTGCGATTTCTGTGAAAGTGGTACTCTGCCACCATTTCGTCACTGCGTTAAACTACTATAGAGATCTCCTTCTCCAGCTTCTTAGAATTATTTAGGCATACCATGTGGTTTCTACCCACTTCTTCTGCTGCTAGTCTAAGCAGTGTTGTTTTTATCTTCAGGCATTTTTTTCTTTGACGTGTGAAGCATTGCATTTTTGCCTTGGAAAACATCTGTAGAAGGGGAGAATGGGAGTACTGAGCCACTGGGGGTTTTGAGCCAAGCGAATATTGGCCACAAAAAAATATACAACTTTTTGTTTATTTTAAGTGTCTCCCGTGTGCCGTGCCAAATGTTGCGCTGGGTCGCCACGCTATGTTTGGTTTGTCACTGTCTTAACTCTAGAGGGGGTGTACGGGTCAAATTTGAACAGCCCGTGCTGCGTCGCCGGCAGGTGGTTAGGATTAACCCATCATTGGCCAAAAAGGGTGCTGCTTTGCTTGGGGATCCTCTAGGCTGAGCTGGGTCGCCTTAGTGTGGTGGGCACCCAAAGAAAACAATACAGATACAGATACAGGATAAGAGCCAAATGACTAGGGCCATCAAAGGTTTACTATCAGGACGAGCAGAGAGCTTTTAAGAAGCGATTTCTGGACTTTTTCATACCGCCAAGGTATTTCCAGCGTCTGGAAGATGCCATCAGAGTTCGTCGCCAGCAACCAGGGGAACTACTTAAACAATATCTTGTGGAGTTGAGACTAATTATGCAAATAACCGATTTTAACGGGGAGCAGGAGCTGGATAGATTGTACGAGAACTTGTTGCTCGAATAGATATTGTTCACCAAGAGACACGATTTCGCCACTCTGGAGGAATTAATGCAACTCATCGTCAGCTTTGAATCCATAAAAGACAACAGCACAGCACGACCTAGTTCTTTCATCACAGGACCCGACTTTGACCTTGCACAAACCAGAATCCTTATCGCAGGTCCCCAACCAGGATGCTCAGTACCCAGCCCGAACCCGGTGAGAAAAAGCCCAACAAAAGCGCCGCGGGTACCAGTGGAGTACCCTTTGAAGTTGGTCACAACCGAGGATACATTCACATTTTCCCAAGGAGTGTAACAACACACAGCTGTTTTTTGGTTGGAGTGTGGACTCTCAACATTCTGGCAGTAGAATGTGCAATGCAAGCAGCCGACTTCGGGAAATGATCGATGTCTCCATCCCACTGGGAACAGGGAGACGAGCAGCCCAGAGTCTCACTGGGAAGACACCCCCTGTGGCTCGGAGGCACACAGGTAGCAGCGTATGTATCAATCGAAGCCGCTACAATTCGCTCAACTCCAGACCACCAACCAAGAGAACCAATGCCGAGCCCCAACAGGAAACAAAAGACAAAGAGAACAAGGAATCAACAATAAGCACGAAACCAACAGAGAACAAGTATATCAATGACTTAGAAAACCAGGAATCAAGAGAGAGCATGGAACCAACGGAGAACAACGATATCAGTGATCCAGAAAACATAGAATCAAGAAGGAACAGGGAGTACACTGGGAACAAGGAGTCAATACAAAACAAGGAATCAACTGGGAACAAGAAAGCAACAGAAAACAAGGAAGCAACAGAGATCGAGGAAGGAACAGCGAACGAGGAAGCAACAGAGAAGAACGAAGACCTCAAAGTACATCATCGCAGGGGGCATCTATCCCATATACCCGACCAACTCTGGAACCATTGGCAGAGTCACTAAAAGAAGATTCACCCAGTAGAAACACCCAAGTCCACCCTAATTATGTTGGTAACGGTCAGCAGTGACCCAAATTCTGTAGTCGAGCAACCACCACGAGGGGCATTTTATGGATCACCAAGGGACGCTATAGTTTTAGATACTCTTATTTAAAGAGACCTGCACTTTTTCCTAGCTTCCTTTACCTTTTCATAGCATCTATAAGTGTTGCAATTCTTTTCAATATTCATTAACCGAATGTTATTATACTGTTGCTTGGAAAACGAATTTTCAATAATAAAGGCTAAGGCCTCATCAGCAGAAAGTAAAATTTTTTCGATTTGCTAGGCGTATTTAATGTTGCTTTCAGAATTTGTGACATGTCTTTGTCTGCAGACTTCTTTGCAGAGATGGCAGCCGCATGTATAAGGAAGATCGGAAGCTAACTTTCTTCTTAAACGCGATCCTGTTTCTTCATATCCTAGAAGAGGCCGTCCACTTTTATTTCCAACCTTATTTGGGCAAAATGATATTTCAGATGCAAGCCAGCTAGCATTTGTTTAATTAAATCGCTCAACATGTCTGTTAGATTTGCTCAGCAGCTTCTTAACATGTGCAATAAAATTTTGTAATTTCTTTTTGAAGTCATTTAGCAAACTTTCTGAAAGTGAATTACGGTTTAATCGTTCGCAGAGCCAGTCAAATGTAGCGCTCATACTGCGACTACTTGCCAACCAAACTTGCAGCAAATCGGAGGACGAATATCGACATTGTCTGAATCTGTGAAAATATTTCGAAATTGCTCAAATATGCGCTCAAGTTGTCAGCTCTATATAAATGTTAACACAATAACACACACTTCTACATTAGCACTTTCGGTAATCCGGCGTAATCTTGCTAGATCTGCTCCACGAAACACAATGATTGAGGCTAGTTTCTACATGAAATATGTTCCAACAATACATTAAATATAACACAAGTAACAACATATTTAATTTTGGTGCTGATCGGAGTCAGTTTTTGTATGCTTATTCTGCTATGCCCTTTAACCACTCTACACTATATTTTACATACCTTGATGAATATTTTGCTTATTTAAAAATGCAGTTATATATAATCTTGTAAGAATGGCTAATAGGCAAACATTCACAAAATTTCCAACACATACAAGGCACTAGCCCTGCGCAAGCAGCTGATTCAACGCGCTGCCAAAAACCAGGGATGGGCAAAAAAGAAATGTTTTCTGATCTTTTTATTAAGGGTAGGCATTTATTTAACGGAAATAATAAAAAAATTATTTTGGACTTTATGCCAAAAATAAGGCCATTCCGCCCAATGTGCATTGCAGAATCCAGAATCCATGTATTTCCAAATCAGAGTTTGGAATCAATGCTAAGCGGAGAGAAGCGAAGTACATGCCCAAAGCTGCTGCTGAGTGAACAAAATTGAGTTGTTCTTTAAACTGAGCGAGCGAACATGTTCTTCTTCAATTACTTATTTTTGTTCAGCGAGTCTTGTTCAGTCTATCTCGTTCACACTGCCTTGCTCGGAGTTGTTCTTGAGTTGTTCTTTTGTTCTGTTCTTGCTCTGTTCTTCTCTTGCTCTGTGAATTGTTCTGTGTGCTGTACCGTGTCCACTCTTCAGTATCTAGCTCAGTGAACTGTTCAGTGTGACCTGACGGTTGACTTAATTTACTGTTTGTTGTCAATTTATGGCAACTTTGTACTAAGCCACCTTTAGGTGTGACAATCACGTCCGTGTTTCTTTATTCAGAATGTCTTTAATCAAAAAGCAAAGCGATATTTGGAACCGTATCACCGAATTGGATAATATTTGGATAATATTTCGGCGAAATGTAAATAATGCAGCAATACCTTAAGTTGCAAATCACAAAGCAATCGAAATCGGCATCTTAAATGCAAACACCCGGCAGCAGTGAATCCAGTTGTCCGGCAGAACAACAACAACGACAATTCTGCCCTTGCGAAAATTGTCGAACAATTCGCACCTATAAGCCAACAAAGGCTTACAAGCTTTGTGTATAATCCAGCACTTGCAAATCGGAGCCAGCAAATAGACCGTCGATTGGCTCGAATGATCGCTAAAAGACACCATTCCTTGAGGATTGTTGACGAGCCAGATTTTAGGAAGCTGATAGAAGCAAGCAAGGCCGAGTGTCTCGGTAAAACTTTTTATCATCATCAAACTTTAGGTTGGACGCTTTATCTTCGGCAGAATCTCCTTCTAGAACATCTGGGCGATTGACATTTTCGAAGCTTGAATTGACTTTTGCCAGAATCCCAGCTGTTGCATGATGTCGATCGCCTCTTCAACAGAGTCGCCTCCAGAAATCATGTCATCGACATAAAAATCCCTCCGAAGCACCTTTGATCCAATGGGAAATGCCGCTTGTTCATCGATAGCCAATTGGGGCACAGCGCGAACCGATAAGAATGATGCCGGCTTAGTCCCATAGGTCGCAGTGTCAAGCTATATTAGGAAAAATTTTGGTTGAATTACGGGTCCTGCTATCAAAACAAAATTCAAGGAGTATCCAGATGAAGTCGCCTCTGAGCCATCAAACAGGACACGAAGTTTGGTCGAAGAACTATCTTCTTTAAGACGCAATGGTGCGGAAGAAAGTATCTGCATATATTCAAAGATTCAGCAGGGACAGATGACATGTGGTTGAATTTTATGTATTCCCGTATAAAAGATGCATATTGATCCTTAAGGGATGAATGACGCTCCAACTTTCTCTCTAAGGACAAGAACCTACGAAGTGCCTGTAAATACGAGTCTCCAAGAAGATCCAAATTCAGCTTGAATGGCAGCCGAACAGAATATTCGCCAGTCAGCAATCGCCTGAAGTGCTTGACGAAGTGTGCCTCACACTTTAGCACCTCCGTTTTTACAATCGGTTCGAAGCAACTTTCAACCCCTCAAATCGACGAAGAAATTCATCTAGTAGAGAATCCGAACTCAAGGCTAATTTGCACTCTGAAGATACATTGGTTGCCATAAGAGAAGTGCTATTAATGCGAACACCTCCAGAGACAACTCAACCTAACCTAGGCTTTTAAATAAGAGGCGATTCTGACCCACGCACAGCAGCTCATAGAAAAGGCCAACTCCAATTAGCGAGTCCACGCGGTATGGTTTGCAAAACGCAGGATCGCCTAGCTGAATGTTGGAATATATATTCTAATCTGCGTTGTTGTCATTGAAGCTGGGTTGCTTGTTGTTGTAGCATCTGGTTTGACAAGTGTTGGGTCCAGCAGCCTAAACCTTTTATTTAATTATTCTTTAATATCTCCGTGGCACAATTTAACGTAACGCAAATACATTGTTTTTATTTGATAGTGACCATGTTTTTGCATAGCACAAATATTTTGTTAATTCGTATGCTCAGCTTTGTGTTGATCGCATTTTCTCGCTCTGTTATTGTTGCCTTTATAACTGCACTCGCTCTTATACTCTTTCTCGCTCTCTCGGTGCATTTGGGCAGCCGCATTTTTGGCTTTGTTTGCCTGCCCACACGCACAGTCGATTGCAATCTCGAATACGCAGCGGACCTTAGCTCCCATAATTTTGTAAATAAACCCCCAAGAACATTGAAACAAATTATCTAAATTATTGGAAATAATTGGCAACATAAACCAAAAAAAAAGCTTGTTAGTCAATCATTTGGTGACCTCGACGTGATCTGTGCACTGAACAATTGCCAAATTAATTACAAATTGTGCGTCGGCGTAATTGCCGGCAAAGTTTTTTGCCCTTTTGCATTTTGTTTCGTTGGCCGGTGTGCGTGTGCTTAAGTTGTTGATTAAGTCGTGTAAAACAATAAAATATTGGTCTCTTCATATGTACATAAGTACCGCAAAGGCTCGCGCCCACTCAAACACACACACATATACATACACACGTACATAGGCATCCATAGCGAGCCCGTTGCTTTGCGTCCCGTTATTTTTGCAGTTTGTGTTGCGTTCTTGCGTTGCGATTCTTGCTGAAAATTTATTTCTGTTGTTGCTATGCCGAACACAACGGAACATTCAACATCGAACAGGGTGCCGTTTTTAAAACGCAAGGCAACCTCTGTGTATGGACAGTTGCAAAAATTACAAAGTTCACTAACCACTGATTCTATTGTGTCTTCTGGCGAGACTTTGCTCACCACACGTTTTGAGCAAATCGAAGAACTGAAAGTGACATTTCATCAGATCCACGATAGTCTCGAAGAGCTTTATTTCGACGAAATTGGTAGTGATCTTCGCGAGAACTTCTATGAGTTATTCGTTACACTCAAATCGTCGGTTCGGTTTGAAATGGCTAAACGTTGCTCGCAAATGCCGCTCTGTTCTACCTTGCTACCTCTCCTCCTACACCTGCACCTCCTGCACCTGCACCTGCATCTACTGATCCTGTGCCACCGCCAACTAGGCCAACGTCAACTAGGCGTCGTTCAACCCACAGCAAATCGCCGGATGCTTCATTACACAGGTGCTTCTACAAAAATTGGACTCCGTATCTCAAGCCAAGTGGGAGAAAAAGCTAGATGAACCAGCATTTGTGAATCTAATTTCAACATGGGAATCTCTGGCCTCTTTTCTGGAGCAGCGGTGCAGAACTTTGGAAACAGTTGATTTCGCTATGGCAAGCTATACGCCAAGCGCTCAGGTGGGCAAGAATAAAAAACATAACACAAGTAGATCATCTTTGGTTGCCACTAATACAACGTCCTCAGGCTGCGTTTTTTTTATAACGTTAGCCATGGCATTTATAATTGCTCCAGATTTGGAAACTTGTCACCTGCCCTTCGTCTGACAGAAGCCAAGAAACTTGGACTTTGCTTAAATTGTTTAAAAAGAGGTCATCGGGTGCGCCAATGCAGTTCAACCAATTGTCGTACCTGCGGATCTAAGCATTATACGCTCCTTCATCTTGGCAACGCTGGTTCTACTGCAACACAGGGTGTCTCATCGACGTTGCAGCCAGTCAATACTTTTTCTTCAAAGCATAGCACTGCACCCCCTGTATCTTCCTCTGCCTCAACTACATTAGTAGCCCAAGATCTCAAAAATGATGTTGTGCTCTTGGCCACTGCCATAATTTTGGTAAAAAAAATCGTTCCGGATTCAGGTTCATTTTATAACGTCCGATTTGCAAATCAGCTTCAGCTTAAGAAATCGAAGTCATCCGACTCCTACTGCTCTGGTAGCTACAACTATTACCGACAAGCATCGACAACATCGCAGTTTTCGATTTTTCAAGAAAGTAAATGCTTTTTAATCAAACTTGATGAACTTTATTAAATTTTTTTTTTTCCATTTTGTTCGATAACCTTTTGCCATCTTCCCGGCAAATTTTGTTCCTGCTCTAGCGAAAACTGAACCAAGTGCGATTTTATAGCCTCATCATTGCCGAAAGTTTTACCATTTAAGGAGTTCTGCAAAGATCGAAATAAATGGTAGTCTGATGGTGCAAGGTCAGGGCTATATGGTGGATGCATCAAAACTTCCCAGCCAAGCTGTCCCAGTTTTTGCCGGGATGGAAAATGACACCTTTACGATTGATCAATTCTGGCCGTTTCTCGTTGATGGCTGCATTCAATTTGTCCAGTTGTTGACAGTAAACATCCGAATTAATCGTTTGGTTCCTTGGAAGCAGCTCAAAATATACCACACCCTTCCAATCCGCATAACCTTCTTTTGGTGGATATCAGCCTTAGTGGTTTGAGCTGGTTCACCATGCTTGGACCATGATCATTTTCGATTAACGTTATTGTAAACAATCCATTTTTCATCTCCAGTTTTGATTCGCTTTAAAAATGGATCGAATTCATTGCGTTTAAGATGCATATCACAAACGTTGATTCGGTTTGTTAAATGAATTTCTTTCAATTCCAGTCCAAGACTTTGTATGTGATAATGAACGGTTGATTTTGGTATATTTAACTTCTCTCCAATCTCACGCTCGAGTTACATGACGATCCAATTCGATTAATGCTTTGATTTGGTCATTATCAACTTCATTTGGCCGACCTGAACGTGGCTCATCTTTAAGTGAAAAATCTCCAGAACGGAATTTGCAAACCAATTTTGACACTGTCTTTCGCTTTATCACCTACACATCACGTAACTTTTTAGCACTTCCGCTTTTTCCTTTACGAAATAATAAAGTAAAATATGACGAAAATTTTTTGCTCCATAAAAAGGCGCCAATCAAAAAATGTAAACAAAATTACGCTTTTTTCTAAAGCAAGCTAATAGTGACACTAATAACTGACAAAAGAAAGAATGCAATTACAGAGTCACAAGCAGTTAAAAAAATTATAAACGCCGACTATATGAAAAATCCGCAATTACTTTTTGGGCAACCCAATACCTTCCAACATTAAGCTAGCCGATCCTGCGTTTTACAAACCACAGCGCGTTGACTTGCTAATTGGAGCTAGCCTTTTTTATGAGCTGCTGTGCGTGGGTCAAATTAAGCTGTTGCCAAGATTGTCTCTTATTCAAAAGACTCGATAAGGTTGGGTTGTCTCTGGTGGTGGTCGCATGAATTGCACTTCTCTTATGGCAACCAATGTATCTTCTGAGCCCGAATCAGCCTTGAGTTTGGATTCTCGATTAGATGAACTTCTTCGTCGATTTTGGGAGGTTGAAAGTTGCTTCGAACCAATTGTGAAGGCATCTAAGGAGGAGCTTGAGTGTGAGGCACACTTCGTGAAGCACTTCAGGCGATTGCTTACTGGCGAGTATTCTGTTCGGCTGCCATTTAAGCTCAATTTGGATCTTCTTGGCGACTCGTACCCACAAGCACTTCGTAGATTCTTTTTTTCTAGAGAGAAAGTTGGAGCGTCATTCATCTCTCAAGGATCAATATGCATCTTTTATACGGGAACACATAAAATTGAACCATATGTCACCTGTCCCTACCGAATCTTTGAAAATGTGCAGATTCTTTCTTCCGCACCATTGCGTCTTAAAGGAAGATAGTTCTTCGACCAAACTTCGTGTCGTTTTTGATGGCTCAGCGGCGACTTCATCCGAATACTCCTTAAATGAGGTTTTGATGGCAGGACCCGTAATTCAACCAAAATTTGTTCCTGATATTGATTCGGTTTCGCTCTTGTCAGGTTGCAATCACTGGAGATATATGCAAAATGTATACCTGCATTAGAGTTGCGCCACCAGATAGTTTCTTGCAGTGCATTCTATGGAGGGACTCGCCTGATGAGGATGTTAAAGTGTACAAGCTTGACACTGTGACCTATGGAACTAAGCCAGCATCATTCTTATCGGTTCGCGCTATGCACCAATCGGCTATCAATGAACAAGCGGCATTTCCCATTAAATCAAAGGTGCTCCGGAGGGATTTTTATGTTGACGACATGATTTCTGGAAGAGATTCTGTTGAGGAGGCGATCGACATCATGCACCAGACAGCTGGAATTCTGGCAAAAGGCAATTCAAGCTTCGGAAATGGTGTTCCAATCGGCCAGTCGTTCTAGAAGGAGTTGCTGATGAAGATAAAGGGTCGTACCTAAAGTTTGATGATGGTAGCAATTTTACCAAGACACTGGGCCTCGCTTGGGATCCTTCTTCTGAGCTTTTTTTTTTCTCCTTTTCTATTTTAAATCCCACTGAAAAGCCCCGCAGGCGATCAGTTTTGTCAACCATTGCTCACCATTGATCCGCTTGGCCTTGTTGGACCAGTTATAACAAAGGCTAAAATATTCCTTCAGCAGCTTTGCAAGGAGAAATTGTCGTGGGACTAAAGCCTTCCATCGGCAATGCATTCAGTTTGGCTTGAGTTATGCAGCAGCTTTGGGCATGTACGTCGCTCCGAGTTTCCCCGCTTAGCATTGATTCCAAACTCTGACTTAGGAATACATGGATTCTGCGATGCCAGCCTTGCGGCTTATGGTGCCTGCGTGTATGTGGTATCTCAAGGACAGCAAACCAGTAGCCACCTCCTTTGCTCTAAGTCCCGAGTTGCGCCTTTGAAATCATTCACAGTGCCTAAACTGGAGTTATGTGGAGCAGAGCTGCTGGCGAAGTTAATGGACGAAATAGCTCGGATGGATGCCTTTAAGGGCCAGTATTATTGCTGGTGCGATTCTGCTGTTGTTCTATCATGGATTCGAGAGGAGCCGGCAAGGTTCAATGTATTTGTTGCCAGTCGAGTGGCCGCGGTTCAGGAGCTTACTGGTACAATGGAATGGCGTTATGTCCCGACTGCCCTTAACCCTGCCGATATACTCTCTAGAGGTGCGCTTCCTGAAGAATTAAATAAGTCTTCGCTCTGCTCCGATGGTCCAGACTTTCTGTGCGGCAGCAAAATCGATTGGCCCTCCTCTGTTCTTCCAGTCTTGTTGTTTAGAGGATTTTGCACTTTTAATGGCCGCTTGCACCTCCACGCTGTCGAAGGTCTGATCTTCTTCGTCTTTCTCAAGCTTGCGCACATCCCTTTGGATTTTGCGTCTCTTTCTGTCCGCTTTGGCTGGGTGGACCACAAATTGGCGATTAAAGGCTGTCGCGCATTTGGTGGTGTTGGATGGAGTTTTGTCACCAAAGATACCATTATCTGGTCATTCCTCCGTGGGGCGGTGAGTTGCTTGATTGCGCTGCACAATCGTTTGGACCCCATATCCATTTTATCCAGCTGTTGGAGCCACTTGTCTATTTGGAGACTAGCTTATTTATTTAATCACCTAGGCGAGCAATCTCGGGGTTTGTTGGATCTTCTCTCTCTCCCACTTGGCTTGAGATACAGATTCAAATTTTTGTAGACGCACCTGTGCAATGAAGCATCCACCGGCTTTTCAAGGCGCGGATGTGTGCGTTGAACTTGTCCGATAGCTTTCGAACCATAGACACTGACCCATTTTCCACTGCCATTAGCCCCAATATATCCATGATAAGTGCCTGAAAAACTAAACGTCGGTTATCAAATCTGTTTTGCAAGAGTTGTAAAGCGATCTTATAATTATAGTACGAAATCTCCAATGAGCGAATTGTATCCAGTGCAGAATCCATGAGCCACGAACGTTGATGCTGCAACTTTTCCACACTACTGAGATCCGGATGATTATCTATGATCGTCGTGAACATAGAATAAAAGTCTACCCTCCACAAAATGTTGGCAATTTTACAGGAGGCAAAGCACAAACTGGTTTTGGCCTAGTTGAAGGAGGCCTAGCGACCGGGGCACAGCTGCAGGAGGTGCAGATGCAGGTGGAGGAGGAAGAGGTAGCAACGTAAAACAGAGCGACATTTGCGACCAAACGTTTTGCAATTTGAAACCGAACCGATGATTTGTGTGTAACGAACAGCACATCGAACTTCTCACGGAGATCACTACCAATTTCGTCCAAATCAAGCTCTTCGAGATTATCGTGGGTCTAATGTCACTTTCGGCTGTCCGATTTTCTCTAAGCGCGTGGTGAGCAAAGTCTCGCCACAAGACACAAGAGAATCTGTGGTTACCAATTTTTTCAACTATCCATACACAGAGGTTGCCTAGCCGCTAGGATCAGTCTACTTCCCATTGCATATAAGGTTCTGTCGCGCATTATTTTGTGAACGTCTAAAGCCGCTTATTAACACACTGATTGGACCTTATCAGTGTGGCTTTAGACCTGGTAAATCCACCACAGATCAGATATTCACACTACGACAAATCCTGGAGAAGACCTACGAGAGAGGCATCAATTTTTGTTGATTATAAATCAGCCTTCGACACGCCGATAAGGTCAACGTTTTTCGAAGCCTTGTCTACTCTTGGCATACCAGCAAAGTACGTTCGTCTTTGCATGATGACGTTGAGAAGTACACAAAGCTCCGTCAAAACAGGAAAGAACCTATCCGAACCATTTGATACCAAGAGAGGTTTTAGGCAGCGCGATACCTTATCGTGTGACTTCTTCAATCTACTGATGGAATATATACTGCGCCGGTGCCCACATGCCAACAGAACAAGCGCCTTTATTTATAAAGATCTAATGGTACTCGCATATGCCGAAACGGGCGTTAAGCAGGTCGTTCTCAGAGATTGAGAGGCAGTCTGAATTAATGGGTTTAGCGGTAAATGAGGACAAGACGAAATACCTAGTATCCGCGGACAAAAAGTCCTTGCGTCTTGGACAATCTGTTACAATGGGAGAATACAACTTTAAAGTTGTAGAGGATTTTGTTTACCTCGGAACGACGATAACCAGCGACAACAACATCAGTCTGGAAATCCGACGAAGGATCACTCTTGCAAACCGATGCTACTACGGGCTAAGTAGGGAGCTCAAGAGCAGAGACCTCAAGCGAAGAACAAAATTAGCCCTATAAAAGTCGCTTATCATCCCAGTCCTGCAATACGGCGCAGAAGCATGGACAATGACAGCAGCGGATGAAGCGGTGATTGGCGTGTTTGAACGAAAGATTCTTCGGAGGATTTATGGACCTTTAAAAGTTGGCGCTGATTTCCGCATTCGAAATAATGACTAACTGTATGAGCTCTATGGGTACACCTGTCTGGTCAAGCGCATAAAGCAACAGCGGCTGCGCTGGTTAGGACATGTCACCAGGATGGACGAAGACGCTCCAGTACTGAAAGCTTGTTATTCGAAGGCGGCTGATTACGGAGGAAGAGGCAAGCAGGGGAGACCTCGACTAAGATGGGATGACCAGGTTCGGGCAGACATTGCCAAGCTTGGTGTGACCAACTGGTCCCAGCTCGCACAGAACAGAAGCGACTAAAGAGCATTACTTGCAGAGGCCCAGACCGTCGAACGGTTGTAATGGCCAATTAAGAAGAAGAAGACATATGTAGAGACCGACAAATAAACGCATAGCTTTTTGGCCAATATTTTATTGTTTTACGCGACATAATCAACCACTTAAGAACACGCACACCGGCCAACGAAACGAAATGCAAAAGGGCAAACAACTTTGCCGGCAATTAATGCTCAATTTGTTATTAATTTGACAAATGCTCAGTGCACAGATCACTTCGGGGTTACCAGTGTTTGACTAACAAGCTTTCTTGTTAGTTTGTGAAGCAATTAAATTTCCAATAATTTAGACCGTTTGGTTCAATGTTTTTACAAAGATTCGGGGAGCTAAGGTCCGCTGCGTATTCGAGATTGCGATCGACTGTGCGTGTGGGCAGGCAAACAAAGTCAAATAGGCGGCTGCCCAAATGCACCGAGAGAGCGATGAAGAGAGTAAAAGAGCGCGTGCAGTTATAAAGGCAACTATAACAGAGCGAGAGAATGCAATCAACACAAAGCTGAGCATACGAATTTACAATGGGTGTGTGTTTTTCTGCTAAGAAAACTTGTTTCTTAATCTCCTTGGTTTGGCTATGCGGGCTTCGATACTTCTTTGTGTTCACCGGTTTATTATAGTTAAGTCTCAATTTCGGTTTGTAAAAATTATTTGTCGTGATTGATTCGGTTTCGAGACCGAATACGGCACTATATTTGCTGCACAATTTCACTAATTGTGGCTTGAACTGAGGTGGATAGTTTTAAGTTAACAGTACCACAGTTTTTTCCCCAGTTTCTGGGTTTGTTTGGACTTCATCATAGTACAAAAGGGACTTAAATTTTAGATTACTTGGTCATTATTTGTTGTATACTTGTATTTGTTGTTAACTTGTACGGTGCAACTGTTTGGTAGTAGTGCGCTATCGTCACTTGCGGGTAGCAATATTAAATTATTACCAGAAGTGTACGTTATTGGTAGGTAAATGAGATTGTTTAAATTATTGTATATTGTATTGTATTGGTATGTTAGTATGTATAAACCAGTCTTCTGAAGATTGTAAGTCGAGTTGGCAGTTGAATCTTTGTAGCAGTTAACCTGGTACTAGTAAACGAGCAGATGTTAAAAATCGCAGAATGACGGGGCACGCGTTTGTATCCGGCCGATATTGAGTGGGAGAAGGTAGGGTACCGTCTACGAATAGCTCGCTGTCAATAAATATTAGTTATTAGAGAATCGCGTGCATACTCAGTTTCAATTTAAGGTAGGACACAAAGGGGTAACAACACTGATAGGGGGTTGCACAGGACAATCAAAAGAACATAGAACACGATCTCTTTTTGGACAGCAGTTGCGCAAGGTGTCGCTGCGGCAACGAGAAGCCCACCCATCCATGATCACCGCCTTCCCCATTTATAAACGTCATATTAGTGATCCCAAGACAGTCCAAGCTTGGCTACTCTTCTTCACGTCCACGCCACATGGTCCCCCAAAATGTAAAAAATTAGCAAATGTTCATTTTAACAAGTTTATTCCTAAAATAATTCTTCATTTGAGGGGTAATTCATATTAGGCAGAATAAAGAGAATTTAAAATAATTAATTACAGCTAGGATTTTAACAAAATAAAAAAAATAACTTTACGATGTATATTTCTAAATATTTATGGGCACGAAACTAATGAAGTGAGCCCAGAAGGAAAGCAAAACTGAAACGATGTTCTGGTGAGACCAATCATTGGTACTTAAATTGAATTTAAATAATTACGATCATCACAATGATCATTTAGGTTTCTGCTGCTTCGATGGCAGGTGACTCAAAAAAGAAATGCAAAGCAATGATGTAAAACAAAACTATTTATATTACGGTATTTCCAGAGGTAATGATCATTATCGAAAATAAAGGTTTGGCAAATAGTTAATGATCATTATCAGGGCTCAGAGATCAGACCAAATATTTGGGCATCCAAACACAGTGGTGAATAAAAGTATATGCCACTTGGGGATTAGATTCTCATCATAGCCGAGGTGGAAAAAAAATTAAAAATTTATAAAAACTGGGCGACACAACCACAAAATAAAATTTTCATCGGGCAATAAATGTTTTAAAGAAAAAAATCGGATCACTCACCATTAACAATCCCACGGCGAAAGCGCTTCCGGGTGGTCTGCAAACTTTTTGATATCACTGTGGCGAAAAAAAATTATTTTGCGGAAACGTGTGCACAAACAAAAGGGAATTAAAAATGACTTTAATTGCTTGCACCAACCAACTTTGTCATTTGGGCTATCGAATGCAGATCGGTATCAAAAACCTTCATATTTCTCTCAAGACTTCTGTATTTCAATATTAAACTATTGCATTTTTTTTTTTCTCATAAAACTAAAAAAAATTAATTTTTCATTTGCTTGGGCCACTTCAATATTTTCTTCTGGGAAAGGGAATTGCAAAAAGAAATATGCATTAAAATTACAAAAAAAATAATTTCTTTCAATAGGCACTGATGCAATGGCTGTTACATAATTTTCTCCTTCTAGATTTCTCCTTATCGATTTAGGTTAGGTTGTCTGTCATTATTCAAAATTTTTTTTTTTTTTTCTTTTTCACCTTTCAATAGGACACAAAAAAAACGGAAAATAATCTGATTTCGATGTAGACGACGACGAAGCTAATAGGTTTTCAAAATTTTCCGCTGCATTTTCACACACACGTGGATCCCACTCCGACTTCGCGTTTACAAGCCGAGCTTAAGCGTTTAAGCTGCCCTTAGGTCTCACACAGACTAATTTGACAATGCTGCTGTTAAGTTTAGGCGGGCGTGCTTCTCTTCTTTGGTGAATTGGAACATGTGATGATGCGCTGAATTGCTGGTAATCCTCTCTTTGTAAAAGGTGTGGGTGTGTTGGTGACTTCACTTGGGGGTTCAGCCAGGCGGCGAAAATTTGAATATTTGGCTAACGAAATTAGCTTTATGCAATTATTCAATTACATATAAGGCCAAACCTGCAAGCAGGTTAATGCCGTCAATTAGTTAAAAGAAGCTAATAATTTTTCTATCGCTCTCCTAGCTATAAGGGTTGAGGTTAAACTCACCAAAGCGTTTGGCCTTGCGAATAAAAAAAATTCTCTTGCTTTCAATTTTCTGCTTGTAGTGGTTTTGTTTCTGATCAGCTCGTTGGATTTTAATTCGTTTAATTCACTCCGCAGCTTTTACTTGCTGGATGCGCCACTTGTAAAAATACTTTCTTTTTGGGTTCACACACTGAATATTGAGGAGCAGATTAGATCTGAACTGGACAACTAGCAAAATTGGAAAGATCGAAGCTACCGACTTGAGCTCATAAGAAACCTATAGCTGATCTTCGTGGCGCCATCTTTCCTCCGACCAATGACATTTCGGCCTGGAGAGCGCCTTCTCTTTTCTCTGGTCCAGCTGATTGCTTGGGGGTCAAAGTCACTGTAGGGTGAGCAATCTTCAAGAGTTTGTTGCGTGCTTTTAGGTGAAAATAAATTTATCTGTTTGATCTTTTAATGAAATCAATGCCTATAATTCAAACGCACGGTATAATTTGTATCAACATTATGAAAATTGTCAGGAATTATATTTTTATCTATTTGTATCTCAATTGAGGTTAAAGCTAATATGGCAAAAATTTGACAAAATGAGTTTGAATTGTGTGTGAACCCCATATTTATTTACAGTCAAACTCGTTTGACGACCGATTTGACGAGTTTAACAAATCAAGTTTTCGATAAGTTTGTGTGCTGTCTGAACGCAATGTGAACACTGTTTGTCAAACTGTTATCGCATTTGCCAAGTTTGATCATGCATGTCAAATGTAAGAACCTACTTTGGCAAACTTGTGATGATTGTCCGAGTATTTTAATTACTAGAACTTTTGTAAATCAGTTTGGGTATCTAATTTGGATAAGAATAAGCATAATGGTGAAAGATAAAGTAAAATAATACAGTTTTGTCATAAATTGTACAACTTAGTTTTGGACATCGCACACCATATCGCACATTTGTCGGTAGTTTTCTAACACCTCGGCTATGCAACGATATTTTATGTTTTCTTTTGTAGCTGGCATGTTTACATCATATGGCAAGAAGAAGCCAATGATGGTGGACCGTAGATGGTAGATGGTGGCCTGTGAACACGTTCCGCCAAGATGGACTGCAGTGTGATTAGGCTATTAGCCAGACATAAATGCATCGCACCGAGTCGATAATTTGATGGCGTCTATCGACATACCACATTGGTTTCAGTGAAATACAAATTTACCGCACACAAAATTTGCGAGTGTGAGCACAAATCCAAATTCAATTGAAACTTTCGAAATTTCGACAAATTTCGATTAAAATTTATTTGACGCGTGTGTGGACACCAAGACAAATTCGAACACAAATCAGTCAAACTCTGCTATGACTGTTCGTGTAAATAAATTTGACTGAGCTTAGCTTAAGTCTTTCGATTTAATTGTTCCTTTTCCTATTCCTTGAATGTTGATGGTATTTTTCGTTTGAATGTCATGAAAGACATCATCGCTCTAGCCCTAAAAACCAAAAAATTTAAATATATTGCCAATATATGAGATAAATTTCGGACTTAGTCTCTAAAATTTAAAAACAAAAATATTTAAGTGATAATTCTCATTAAATCCCTTTTTAAAATTTTAACGTACCTGCCCTTTTGGCGCCTTCTGTTTGCTTTGCTTAGTTATATGCGTAAAGCTTTTATCTTGCCTTAGATGCTCGCCAAATTAAATTGAAACTTTCGAAATTTCGACAAATTTCGATTAAAATTAATTTGACGCGCGTGTGGACACCAAGACAAATTCGAACACAAATAAGTCAAACTCCGTCATGACTGTTTGTATAAATAAATTTGACTGAACTTAGCTTAAGTCTTTGGATTTAATTGTTCCTTTTCTTATTCCTTGAATGTTGATGGTATTTTTCGATTGAATGTCATGAAACACATCAGAATGCTCCTTCAATATTGAAATATCTGCACGCGTATCTACTGGAAATTTTAGTTTTGTACCTGTTGGTACATGACTGAATGATACAAAGATGTTAAGACTAAGGTTTATCGAGTTTCCTCTATATTGGCCTTGTCAATTGTAATTGTTTTAGTTTTTATTTCATTTTTTTAAATTGCCTCAAATGTGCCTGCTCGCATGACAAGTTTGACCTTATCAATAGTGCAGTTTTGTGTCATGGCCTTAATAGCTTGTGTCGTCGTTAATATACGCTCCCTCTAGAGACTTAGCTAAGTTTTCCACTTCTTGGGTGTAAACGTTGGCTGATTTTTTTTTAAACCCTTGCAAAGGGTATTATAATTTTGAGCTTTGTCCGTCCGTCTGTCTGTTTCTACGCAAACTAGTCTCTCAGTTTTAAAGCTATCGAGCTGAAATTTTGCACAGAATCTTCTTATTACTACTTTAGTCAGAGATTTTTTTTTTTGAAAATCACAAATAAAAATCCCAATAAGAATTTGTTTCCGTACACGATGTCGTAAAGCGACATCGAATTTAAGGCCTTTTGCACGTCAAATCGGTACGATGACGATAAAAGCCGTGTGCGGTATGCCAAACGGCCATACCAGTGAATGAAAGTGAGAAATTGCAATGTGGATTACGATTTTACATGTGTACTGTGTATTCGCGCAGTCTGCCAAAAAAAAGCTCTCAATTTGATGCACGCGTTTTTGCAGTTTTCTTGGCAAAATATTGCTGATGATGATTTTGCAGTCTTTGCGATGTCTTTATCTCTTTAGCGCTTGCTGAAAAAAATTTATAAATTGCCAGCACAAGGTTTGATTCTCTTATATCCTTTGGTAAATTAAAATGTTTCACTGCCTGGGTTGAATAGCAATTGAAATTTCAAAATGTGTACGGAAACAAATTCTTATTGGGATTTTTATTTGTGATTTTAAGTTAAAACCAAAAATTTTAAATATATGGCCAATACATGAGAAAAATTTCGGACTTAGTCTCTTAAATTTAAAAACAAAAACATTTAAGTGATAATTCTCATTAAATCCCTTATTAAAATTTTAACGTACCTGCATTTTGGGACATTCTGTTTGCCTTTCTTAATTATCTTTTGTTAATCGTATTATATGCGTAAAGCTTTTATCTTGCCTTAGATGCTCGGCAACACTTGCTTCTCTCAGCTTGCAATATTAGTCGATATCTACCGCTCGCTACGCAAACGTCACTTCACGCTATTTTCTACTATTTTTGTTATATTGTGCTGGTGAACGTGTATGATGCGCAATCATGTTTGGCATTTTTCGTGATTGTGTTAGATGTGAATCTAACAAAGAAATGCTTTGTTAGAATTGCGTGTTTATGATTTGTTATCGATAGTGTTGGATATTTAATGTTTCAAATAGTTACACATGTGGCAACGCCAATACCGATAGATTAACAATGTAAACTAGATCGTAAGAACCACTTGTGAACTGAACCACTTATCATACACACACAAATAAAGATGTAAGCGTGCAAGACACAACATATTTGGCGACGAGAGAAAAATAAAAAAATTTCAACAAAGTTCAAAAAGCGTATTTATGCTTACGAAAAAATTGGTCGATAATATCGCAAAGACTAAGTTAATTATTGTAAATACAATAAGCATCAAAGATGACGACAACAACAACAACAACATTGCTGCAGACGACAGCATTACAAGAATTTTCGCCTGTGTCTGAACCGTGGTGCATATGGAAAGAAAAATTGGAAATTCATCTATGTGAAATAAATTGTAGTGAAGAAAATTTAAAGAAAGCTGTACTACTGAAGTCTATTGGATCAGAACCATACCGGTTGCTACACAGCCTGTGCAGTCCTGGTTCTCCTGTGTCCAAAAGCTACAAGGAGTTATGTTCAATGCTAAAGAGTCACTACACCCCACCAACAATTGTGTTTCTTGAGAGAAAAAAATTCTACGCAGCAACCAAACTCGAAACCGAAAGCACATCAGAATGGTTTGCCAAAGTGAAACAACTTGCCATTAACTGCAAGTTTGGTGCAAATTTAAATGCCTTCGTTTTGGATCGTTTTGTCACTGGCCTTCCAGACAAACTATTTGACAAATTATGCGAGGAAGATGAAACCCTAACCCTAGAAAATGCGTTACGTAAAGCCATAATTATGGAGACGAAGATGGTAGCAAAAGCAGAAGAAGCACACAACGTGCATGCAGTCAACGAACAACGGTACAAGGGAAACTACAGAAACAACGGCAGTGGCAGCACATGGCAAGGCAACAACAACAGAGGCAATGAGAAAGGAGCGAATGCAGACAGCAAGAAGATCAACAACAAGACGTGGAGAAATGAGAAAAGCGCATGCTCGCACTGTGGATGGCGTAACCACAATTCACAGTCATGTAAATACAAAAACAGCAAATGTCATACCTGTGGAAAAATTGGGCATCTATCGAGCATCTGCCGTAACAACAACAAAAATATAAATTATGTTTTAAGTTCTAATGAAAATTTGTCTAAAAATTTAAACAATTCTGTTTACAGCATCGCATCGAATAGTAATACCAAGGCGTATAAATTATCAGTAAATATTGATGGCACCATCTTGGAAATTATTTGCGACACTGGATCTCCATGCACTTTGTTTTCTCAGAACTGTCTCAACACTCAGCAACTAAGGAAAATTAAACCATGCAAAAAGGAATTCATAAGTTATACAGGTGATAAAATCAAAACAGTCGGTGAGTTCTATGCAAATGTAACCTTCAATGGGACCATTAAGCCTTTAAAAATTATAGTTGTCAAAAATGACAGCCAACCCCTGCTAGGAAGAGATTTTCTCAGAACATTTAAATTTGAAATTACACAAGTAAACAACATAAAAGTAAATACTCGAAACATGGCTGAAGATATTAAAAGTGAATTTAAAGAATTAGTTAATGATGAGCTTGGTACTTTTAAATTAAGTGAGGTATCATTGCCAATAGATGAAAACGCAAAGCCAACATTCTTTAAACCACGAGCTATTCCATTGGCTTGGAAATGTAAAGTAGAAGATGAACTTAGAGATCTTATTCGAAGAGGTATTTTAGAACCAGTAGATCATTCAGATTGGGGAACACCTTTGGTTCCAATCTTGAAATCAGATGGTAATCTACGGATATGTGGAGATTACAAGGTCACAATTAACAAATGGTTAGTTGACTACAAGTATCCACTACCTCGTATCGACGAAATTTTTGCTGCTTTGAGCGGAGGTGAATTGTTTTCTAAATTAGATTTGTCCAGTGCATACAACCAGCTTGTATTAGATGAAAAATCTCAAAATCTTTGTACTTGGAGTACCCACATAGGTACACTTAAAATGACTCCCATTTGGTGTAAAGCCAGCAGCATCAATCTTTCAAAAGACTATGGAATCGATTCTTAATGGTATTCCAAATGTAGTCGTATATCAAGACGATATCACAGTAACAGGTAAAAATACCCAAGAGCACATGAAAACTCTTAAAATTGTTCTTAAAAAGCTACAAACCGTTGGATTCAAGCTTAACATAAGCAAATGCCAATTTTTGAAAGAAAAAGTATCATACCTAGGGTTCACGATTGACAAAAATGGATTGCAAAAGAATATGGATAGATGCAAAAGCGTTATCAATTGTCCAATTCCAACAAATGTGACCCAAGTTAGAGCGTTCATAGGAATGGCTAATCATTATTCAAAATTTATCTCCAAATTTACACAAAAGATAAATCCATTGTACGAACTACTCAAGAAGAATGTTAAATTCAATTGGTCTGTAGAATGTCAACGATCGTTTGAAGCTATCAAAACAGAAATTGTTTCAGATCAAGTCTTAGTACATTTTGACAGTTCACTGCCAATCATTTTATCTACAGACGCAAGCAACACAGCTGTTGCAGGCATATTATCTCACAGATTACCAAATGGTACAGTGAAACCAGTAGCATTCGTGTCACGAGCCTTAAACAAAGCAGAACAAAATTACAGTACCCTAGAAAAAGAGGCTCTGGCAATAAAATTTTGTGTAATCAAACTAAAGCAGTATTTACTGGGACATCATTTTTTATTGAAAACCGACCACAAGCCATTAAAATTCTTATTTGGCGAAGGAAAAGGTTTACCACTAATGGCATCTGCCAGAGTTCAAAGATGGGCATTCATATTGTCAGGATTCAATTACTCGATTGAATATGTAAAAGGTAAAGCCAATGAAGCTGATGAGCTATCAAGAATCCCACAATTTGAAACGGTGCATGATTTCGAAGAAAGCAACTTTATTAATTATACGGAATCCAACAATCACTTGCACTTAACATTTAAAGAAATTGCAAAAGAAACCAGACATGATCCTATTCTTGCCAAGGTCATGCAAGCTATCAAAGAAGATAGATTAGAAAATTTGAAAGGGAATGAGTACGAATACTTTAAAAACAAAGGAATTGAACTTTCTATAGAATATGATTGCATTCTTTGGGGTTATAGAACAGTAGTTCCACCAAAACTCCAGCAATCAGTCCTCGATGAACTACATCGTTCACATATGGGCATTGTTAAAACAAAAGGTTTAGCCAGATCATATGTTTGGTGGCCCAAAATTGATTCAGATATAGAAAGAATGATAAAAAATTGTAAACATTGTCAAGAATTAAGCTCTAGTCCAGAAAAATGTTCTTTGATTCCATGGGAACCTACACAATCAGCCTGGAGTAGAATTCATGTAGATTTCGCAGGTCCTATTAACAACTATTATTTGCTAATAATTGTAGATTCTTTTACAAAATGGGTAGAAGATGTTAAAACCAAAGAAATAACATCACTATTCACTATAAAGTCGTTAAGAGAAATCTTTTGGCGATACGGACTAGTAGATACACTTGTAAGCGACAACGGAAGACAATTTACGTCTAGTGATTTCAAAGACTTTACAAGTAAAAATGGCATAAGGCACATATTTACAGCACCGGGACATCCCGCGTCTAACGGACAAGCTGAAAATTTTGTCAAAACACTAAAGAAATCACTCATAGCGTCGTTAAATGGTAACGTAAGCCGAGATTTTGACACGATTTTAAATCAATTTTTATTTGATTATAGAAACTCTAAACATTGTACGACAGGAGAAAGTCCTTCAAAACTATTTTTTGGTAGAGTCCTAAAATCTCGATTCAGTTTACTCAAACCACCTTTAGTAAGAGATAAAATTATCGAAAACCAAGAGAAAAGCGTATCCAATCACAAAGGTAACAGAACTATAGATTTTAATAAAAATGAACCAGTTTTTATTCGTGATTACCGTGACCCTAACAAACCTAAATGGTCAGAAGCTACAGTTAAGCAACAGCTAGGCCCAAGGTCTTACATATGCATACATACTCGCAACAATAAAGAGATTAAACGTCACTGTAATCAAATGCGTAAAAGAACAGAAATGCCAACTGAGGAGGGTTCTGAAAAACTTAGTGATGGAGAGAAGGAGAAGGATCAAGAAAAACAAATGAATCTTAGACCTCGACAGGATGGTAAAGTCATAAAAAAATGAAATTTTGAAAATTAGAATAAATATAAGCATTTTCCAATGTATATGAAATTTTGAATTACAGGCCTTATACACAATTCAAGCTGCAAATACACATAAACTTATATAGACTTACGATCCTTTTCATTGAATTAATATCTTAATAGTTGTTACATATTCCTTACAAATCACTCTTTCATTTATATATTGCTCTAATGTAATACAAAGCTTAAGTGGAGGCGTGTTGGATATTTAATGTTTCAAATAGTTACACATGTGGCAACGCCAATACCGATAGATTAACAATGTAAACTAGATCGTAAGAACCACTTGTGAACTGAACCACTTATCATACACACACAAATAAAGATGTAAGCGTGCAAGACACAACAGATAGCACAGAGCTGTCAGAAGTAAACAAACAAGCAATTTAGAGTAGGTAAATTCAAAATGAGTGTGTAAACCTCTTTGTTTTTAATAAATGAATTGGCAGAGGACGTGGTTTAGCCAGTAGCTCACCGAAAGCCGTGCAAGGCTCTGAAGGCTATACTGGTTGTTGCGGAGGAGGAGGGAATCTTGGAAAGCCGAAACTCCAAGACGGAGATGCCGTGCGTACGCGTAGTAACCACCTCATCTGGGTACATGGACACCTCAACACACATTGTCAAGGCACTACTATTCAGCTCCTCCCAAAGAAGAGCTTGATAGGGATGACAATATCTTCATACAAGAAAATCACAGGGAATAAAACCCGGCGCCTAGTTACGGAACGATGGAATAACCTTCTGGCTTGCGCTGAAGCTAGGGTCACCTCGTTTAACCTGACACGGAAAACATCTAACTTCATCTTACCATAACGGTTCACTGCCTTATTGGCGGGAGTCGTTCACAACGACTTCTTTAGAAGAACAGGATTAGACATTATTTCATCTTTATTGCCATTGCCCAGCTCTAAGTAGAAGGAAACTCAAAACTTGTGGTCACACTACTGGTTGGGACAGAATATAGAATGAACAAACTTAAAGATTATTTCATGATGTCCCGTGCATCGTTAAGGACTCATAGCTAGAGATGGGTTCGTGACGGGATTCCAGCGGGACCCGAGAGAAGTAACAATTTTTAACATTTTCAGACCCTTCTTTGTGGATTGGAGTCCTTCTTAATAGTAAACGTATGTTTCGACAAAGGAAAACGATTTGGCCATCGGATGTTCGATATTATGTGCACATTCTCGCCGGGGCCGGTCTTCCAACAACATTGAATGGCTAACAAAGTCTTAAGGAAAATTCAAGGGAAATTCCAGGAGCAGTTGGTGCTAGTGACGACGGTCATAAATATTTAGTAGTCAGTTCTTAATTTTATTAAGCTGTTTGTTGTCAAAAATTCAAACCTTCCGCCAGCAAAAACATATCGATAACTTTGTTGCCTAAAAATTCACTTTTATTTTGATTGATGATTATCAGTGGCGTACGCAGGGGGGTTTTGGGGTTAAACCCCCCCCTTGGGGGAAATTTTTATATGCGAAATTTTTTTATACTAAAATTTTTGTTCTGAAAACCCCCCCCCTGAAAAAATCCTGCGTACGCTACTGATGATTATTGTTAGATGATTGGTGTACGCTGGTGAACACGCCCATTGTTGACAATCAAATCAAGTCTACTGTACATATCAATCAATATAATTGGCAACAAAAAAACTTCCACAAATACAACCAACCTTTGTGCAAAACCGAAATAAATGCTATGTAAGATTCAATTTCTAAACACACACCACATAATCATTTATTTAAACAAATTCGCATAAAAGGTGGCATAAATTAATGCCTCCTCTAAACATTTGGTGACCCCGACGTGATCGTGAAAGTAATATATAGTTAAAATAATTATTAAAATATTATTAAAATAATTATTAAATATTGGATTGATAATTACAAGCGCTTTTCCGCAAGTCGGCTACAAAAACATACATACACATATACCAACAGTTTTTGGGACATCGGTGCAGTCGCGCACACACAAACAGTTGGACGTTGGTCAAGCTGGCCTATGTAAAGTGCGTGAACATATATATATATAATTGAGTTTTCGGTTGCCAAGCCGCGGTCATCGAGCGCATTCGGTTGTTGTTCCGTTTCATTTCTCTTTGCTTTGTTTTCCCGGTTTTCGTTGACATTGCGGGCGTTGGGTCATTGGCCGCTAAGTGCCGAAAATTAGATCTATATTCCCTTTTGTGCTGTTCATTTTCGGTGTTCGAAAGAGTGACATTGAGTGTCATTGCGGTTGAATTTTTAAACATTTATCCAAATATAAAAAATCCAAAAGACGGAGTTGGATTTTTATAAAGCCAAAACAGAATCTCTGTTTTGGCAAATTCAGGCGCAAAATAAATACTTCGAGTCTGAAGGAATCTCGTCATTTGATGAATCGGATTTGGAAGTGCGTATCGAAGCCATAACCGCATGTGCCGATTTTGATTCAGCTCAAACATGCCTGGACAAGCTGAACCTGTGGGAGCTGGCCGGCGATGCGCTGCAAAAGTTCTCGGTAGGCTTATACCAGGCCAAATCAAAACTGACTCGAGCTCTAAATAGTTTGCGCGCGCCTTCCATTGTAAATTCAAATGCACTTCCTAAAGCGTCAGAGGCCACAGTTACGTACGTGACCCCCACCAATAGGTTGCCTGAATGGCAGCTTCCTAAATTCTCTGTTGCGTACATCGACTGGCCAGACTTTTACTCAATGTTCAGCACGGTGGTCCACAAAAACGACGACATGAGCAAAGTGAAAAAGTTCCAGCATCTGCGATCCGGCCTGAGTGGAACCGCTTTGGACACAATACGCTCATTGCAGCCCAGAGATGATAATTATCAAACTGCCATTGATTTGTTAACAGAACGTTTTTATAACAATTTTTACATTTCCCGGCACACCTGAGATCTATCTTCGGGCTTAAGTGTGTTGAGAGGGGTTCTGCTGCTGGCTTGCGCGAGTTGAGTGACAAAGTCAACTCTCACCTGCGCGCTCTGAACAACATGGCAGAAATCGAGCAAATTGATGACGGTTTGCTCATTCATCTCATATCGTCGAGACTGGATCAAAAGGCATTTGAGAAGTGGGAGGGCGATCTGCGCACGGATGAAATGCCTAAATGGACGGACATGTCTACCTTTTCGTTCACCCACGAAAACAAAAACAAACAAAACAGCTGATACTCCCACGCGCCAAAACAAAGCACTAAAAAATACCAAACGCCAAACCTGCAAGCTAACCTTAAGCACCATCATTGGCGGGCATTTTAAAAAGCTAGCTTTTTTACTGCATACCCCCGGGCAGAACCATTTAAATCATGACAGAGACACCAAACTCAGAAAAGAGGAAAGCTGAAGCGGAATGTTCTGAATCGGAAACCCCTGAGTCCCAGATTCTCCCATCCAAAACTTCAAACACTGGCAACAAAAGATGATGTTCTTGGAATTAACTCGCAGATTTCAGAAATAAAAGCAGAAAATCAGGAACTTAGAAAGGAAATAGAAAAGCTGAAGCAAGAGCGTCAAAAAGATTCTTGCAACGAGTAATTAGTCAAAACAAAAGGAAAAATGTGATTTTTAGCGGTATGCCAAAAAACAAAATCCCCAAAGAAGCCATAAGGAAGGTCTGTGAACAAAAGCTGGGTATTAAATCTCCATCTATTGCATCCGCAAGAATTCTTTCAGAACGAGATTCAGGTAGACGTCTTGTCGCGGAAATGGCATCCGCAGATTTGGCGGAAGACATTCTAAAGACGTCGGGTAGGCTAAGTGGAACCAATATTTACGTTGAAAAAGACCTGAACGAACACAAACTACAAAATAAACAAATTATGTTCCAGCTGAAAAAGACTCTCCTAATGGCACGACAGGACGTCAAAATAATCATTAAAAATGACACCCTTAAACTAGAAAATGAATGGTACTACTGGAATAACAAAAACGAGCTACGATGCGGAAACGAAAATGGAGTTCATTCGCTGCAAAAAGTTTTCCCCCTGCTAAATCTTCAAGACGTCACATATACAAAGCTAGCAGAGAAACTTCAGCCTAAAAACTAATACAGCATCAACACCGTCACAGAAAATCAAAAAATAATAAACATAATCATAATAAAATAATTGATCATAGCTTAAGACATAAAACCACATGCAACATAAACATATCCATCCTTTCATACAATATGGCAGGACTAGCCAACAAACAAATTCAAAACAATTTTTTCTCATTCATAAACCGTTATGATATATTTTTTCTATATGAGACTTTCCTTGAAAAAAACACAGACCTTTATGAACTTTTCTTCCCCGAATACAATCTGCATTGGGACCTTGCAACAAGATCAGCAAGCAGAGGAAGAGCTAGTGGCGGTCAATTGTACGGAATAAAAAAATCAATCGCAAAGTCAGTTCAATGCAGATATTCGGCAATACAAAATACTACGGTAGTGGAAATAATAAACTCTCTAAATAAAAAACTCGTCATAGTACCAGCCTACTTGAACTGCAACAACTGGCGAAGGGATTTTGAAGCACTACATGATATGCTAGCGGAACCAGAGGCTCAGCGCGTGATGATTATAGGAGACCTAAATGCGCGGCTGGGAGACAAGCAATCAACAGTTTCCCCAGTCCTGACCAGGTCTAGCAACAGATCTGCGAAAGACAAAAAACTGGATGGAAACGGCAGAAAAATTGTCGAGTTAAGTGAATCGTACGGCTTTACTGTGCTGAATGGAACCACATGGAGTGATCCTGAAGGAGAGTTCACCTTTATCAGAGGACAGGCATGCACGACGATTGACTACTGCCTCGTACAGGAAAGCTGGCAAGAATATATCACAGATCTCCGAATAGTGCCCCAAATTTTCTCAGATCACACTGTAAGCTTAAACCTCGATGCATTGGAAACCCAGATCGATGACCACAAACTCCTGTCAAAACTTAAATGGATCCCAAAGCATGAAAGCGAGTACAAAATAAAGCTGAATTCGGAACTGGGCCAACTAACGCAAAATCCACAGAGTTCCTCAACGGACGCGCTAACAGGATGCATAACAAAGGCGGTACAGTTTATGCAGAAGAAAAAAATCACAAAACACAGTCAACCATGGTACGACGCCGAATGTGAAGTTTTCAGGAAAAGGGCTTTCAACTCCCTCAAAGAAACGAAAAGATCAAACACGACAGAAAAAAAGCGATTTATCAAAGGCAAAACAAAGAGTACAAGATACTATGCCAAACAAAACAAAGACAATACTATGCTAAACTAGAAAGAGAAATATGGTCAATAAATGACAGCAAGGCCTTCTGGGAATTAGTTCGCAAACTAAAGGGTCCTCATGCCAGAAAGGGAATCGCGGTCACCTCTTAAGATTTGGCGCGGCACTTCCATGGGCTCCTGTATACGAAAACGCACAAGCAAATCAGCTACACACTTCCAATACTAACAAACACAGAGTTAGATGCCAGAATTACAGTTCAAGAGGTATGGAATGCAATCCGAAAAGGAAAGCGCAACAAAGCCCCGGGGGAAGACCGAATACCGACAGAATTCCTGATGCACGCAACACAAGAGTTTATCGAATTGCTGACGGAGGAGTACAACAAAATTTTTGAGACGGCGAGGGCACCAAAAGGATACCAATCGAACATCGTGTATCCAATATTTAAGAAGGGTGACCCCAAGAATGTGGAAAATTACAGGGGAATATCTTATTTTAAACACTGCAATGAAATCGTTCACCGCAATACTTCTTGAACGAATTACAGAGTTTGTGAGAACAAACAAGCTACTCAGCGAAAACCAAAGCGGCTTCCGAGAAGGGTATTCCACAGTTGACAGCATTTTTGTGCTCACATCCACAGCAAGAGACTACTTGTCTCGAGGAAAGAAAATGTACCTCTTCTTTATAGATTTTAAGGCTGCCTTCGACACGATAGATAGGAGAAGCCTGTTTCTAAAACTCAGCAACATGGGAATAAGCACAAAAATGCTGAAAATAATTCAAAGCCTGTATACAGATAACCGAACAACAGTATGGAATGGGGAGTGCCTGTCGGAGGAGTTTGAGACCAACCGAGGAGTGAAACAGGGATGCCTTCTTAGCCCTCTCCTATTCGCTCTTTTTGTCGACGACATAGCATGTGACCTGGAAGGTGGAGTAAAGCTTGGAGACCAAAAATTTAAGATCCTCATGTACGCAGACGACATGGTTATCATGGCAGAGACCCCAGCAATGCTGCAAAGAATGATAAACGCAACATATAAGTACTGCCAAATGTGGAACCTCAGCATCAACGTAGAAAAGTCAAAGGTAATGATTGTGCGGCAAGGGGGCGGGCGACATGCTTCAAATGAAAGGTGGAAATTAGCCGGAGATCCGTTAGAAGTGGTAAAGACATTTAAATACCTGGGAATAGTCCTAACGCCAAATATGAAGTTTGACACCCACCTCCAAGAAAAGCTTAAAGACACTCGAGTAGCCATTAACAGCACATGGTCGAGCTTAATGCAGGGAAAGAACGTTAACACGAGCGTGAAATACAGGATGTACCAGGCTACGGCGAGGGCCATAACTTGCTATGCAGCTCAAGTCTGGGGAGGCCAGAAATACGAGGATGTAGAGCGAAGCCTGATATTCTTTATCAAGAAAATCTTTGCCCTGCCCTTAAACACACCTAACTACGCCATCTATCTAGAAACTGGACTGCCGCCACTCTTTTTGTATACCCTGCGCCTTCACTTCGAATACATCAAAAAAGCTCTCAGAATGCCAGATAGTCGGTACCCAAAAGTGGTCGCAGCCTACTTACTGCAACACAAGGCACAATTATTTCAGAATTGGGTAGAGCTTGCGTCACAATACAACACAGAGATATCCTTAGATAACCAAAATAAATGGACTGATGAGCATGAAAAAATGCTGACCAGCATCGAAGCTTTTTCCAGGCAATCCAATGTAAACGCAGCTCGACAAAGCCTCACAAGGACCACTTACAGCAGACTGACATACGACCTAGGAGCAAACAACTATTTCCAGGATAGCATGGCGATTGCGAAAATATCGCTTATTTTTAAAGCGAGAGTAGAAATGCTACATCTGAACTACCGCCCTCACATTGAAAACGAAAGCGAGCAGTGTCCGCTTTGCAACACCACAGAACGAGAAGACACCGAACACATTGTAGCCAGGTGTCCAATTCAACGGGAGTACAGACTTTTACATTTCGGGAAACAAGATCTGCAAGTGGAAGAGTACCTGAACATTTTGAACGGAACAAATTGGGAGATATTAGGCAGTTTCCTCACGGATGCTCTAAAATATAGATCTAAAATATTAACAGAATCCTTTTAGTAATTTGTAAACCATGTGCCAGGTCCAGTCAAAATTAAATGTCAAATTGCTGTTCAAAATCTAATGTATTTAATGTAAAATCTAAAATAATCACTTATGTTCAATGTATGAAACTGCTTAGGCTGACGGCGCTACGCCATGCCCACGATAGCAAATAATAAACTACTACTACTACTACTACTTATATTTATATTTATAATAATATTTTTTTTTTATTTTTTTTTTTTTTTTTATATATTTGTTGTTTTTTTTTTAAACATAGGGGGAATTTATAATTAAGTCTTTGATTAAATGAAATGTAGAGAGTGGCCGAAACTAGTTGGCCGCACAAGGGTTAACGATTTGCGGCGAATTGGTTGCTGGAACTGAAGGTCAAAGCGCAGAGGAGGAAACGAAGCCACCGTTGGAGCGCTCATCAGAGCGCTGCTAAAAGAAACCGCTGGAGTGCTGGGGAAAAGGAGATAGCCGGAGTACGACGAGTGCTCACACTCGCACTCGCTGAGGTGCAAGCGAAGACCAGAGGAAACTTCCAACTGGCAACAACGGGACTTAGCGGCTAAGGGCAAACAATTGCGCAGCCCTGTGGCTATAAAAGGGCTCGCTGCTCGAGATGCGGGTCAGTCAAGTACAAGTCCTAGTGCCGTCATTTAAAGCGAGTGCCAAGTTCCAGTGCGCGATTTCAAGCGAGTGCGAATACCATCGCTAGTGAGTGGAGCAGAGGAACGTCGGGGGAGATCACCAAACGGAAAGCCAAGGATTGTCGCAGGAAAAGGGCAGAGGAAGTACTAGTGAAAGCCTATCTTTAAACTATCGAGCTGTGCGATAAAACGAGTGTCGGCGTTACTGAGCGTTCTAGCCAGTGGGCCTGACGAATTCGTTGTGCCAGCGAGAAAGTGTGTAAGCTGAGCCTCCGGATAGGAGAACCTAGCACTTTTCAAGAAAGTAGTTGGGCGGTTATAAACGAGAGCCGGCGAGTTTTGCGTAACAGCAAACGTGCCCGAGCGGATCGTGGTGCCAGCGGTGTCTGAAGTAGCTAAAGGGAGTGAAGGAGTTACTTTAGTCTTCAGTTAAGCCACTCTAAATATAAGCGATATAAAATTAAGCCAAATTAGAGATAAGCCCACTAAACGGTAAGACACTTATAAATTCAGTATTTTAATGCCAATAAAAATGGAAACAAAAACCGAACTCGCAACCGTCTTATTATGTACTACCTCCAACTCCGCAATATAAATTTGTTGGAGCAATCCACGACTGCCCTGAGCGGAAGCCGGCAGAAAAAAGGCTCGTTACAATTGCAAACATTGTCATCAAAAGCATCATTCGTTGCTTCACTTGGATGCTCATATCACTTCTCAGCCTGCTCAACCTGCTATCGCCCATACTTCGAAAAATTCCTCTCTCGTATCTACAGCAACCCAAAGTCTTGAACAAATCTCAAACGAATTACGTGTTGCTTGCGACTGCTATTATATACGTCAAAAATCGATCTGGCGTATTTGTACCATGCCGAGCCTTGCTTGACTCCGCATCTCAAATCAATTTCGAAAGCGGAAAAATTTCACTTTTACAGAGTAGTTGGAAAATCTGTTCTAACCTTTAATGAGCTCCGCACCCTTGTTTGTGAACATTCTACTATATTGAATTCACGACCGCTCACTCTCACACCTGGGTCTTTCTTATTGGTGCTTCTTATTCTGCAATCGGAGAACCTGATATACCGCATCTCAAAATCGATCGCTTAAGTCGTTGGCAGCGTGTGTGTCAGATGCAGCAGACGTTCTGGCGCAAGTGGAGTACGAGCTACCTGTCCCTACTGCAACGTTCCAAATAGGGTAGAGCTAAACCCAACTTGTAGCCTGGCAGCATCGTTGTCCTTGTTCGCTTACGCAGAACCACATTAATCAATATTGCAACAATAAAACCTATAAACCTTGTTAACAATCAAATCAAATCTACTGTACATATCAATCAATATAATTGGCAACAAAAAAACTTCCACAAATACAACCAACCCTTGTGCAAAACCGAGAGAAATGCTATATATGATTCAATTTATAAACACACACCTCATGATCATTTATTTAAGCAAATTCTCATAAAAGGTGGCATAAATTAATGCCTCCTCTAAACAATTTGCCTGTGGGGAAATTACCTTTAATTGTCATTTTAGAAATATATAACAATTAAAAATCCAAATTTGAATGAACAAAACTCCCGCTGCAGTGAGCTGCTGGCGCCACTAGGCCACTAACCGGTGGATAGGTGAAGTTAAAAAATTTTTGAAATGGCTTCTTATGTACTTTGATGAATTTAATTTTAAATAAATTACCTTCTGCACATTAAACAATGTTACTCTTTTAATTTAAAACAGGATCCCCATTCTGTAAATATCATACAAAACTGTTCAACGTATCCACGTGGGTCAAATAAAACAAAATCCACAGTGAGTGATCATTTCCGGAATCAACTACAATCTCTAATAGATGTTCTTCAAAATACAAAGCCATGGTAAGTTAAGATATATGTTTAATATTTAATGTGTTTGGTTATGGTTATGTTATGACATGTATACCAGAGTTGCTTTTCAGATTTCTAGACGTCGCTACACTATTGTGATCCGGGGTCCGTTCTGTCACTTCCACTTTTAGCACAAACACTTCGCTGCTGAGGGGCCCGCCAGGGTGCTTACAAAAGAATAGTTTTTTATCTAAATCTAAGCAAAGACACTTCATATATAGATACCGCATCTCATACAAACTATTTCTTGTGGGATCCAATGTCAGCTCCCAAGAAAAATCGTTCTTTGCGTCACATGTGTCATCTATAATATCTATAAACTTTTGCTCTCAGTCGTATAGCTAATTTAGAAAACGTATAGCTAAATTTCAATATATGTTTCCTCGTACAGGCAGCGAGAAGCACAAATTTGCATCCCATGTCAGCTCCCAAAAACAATCGTTTTTTGTTTCACATGCGTCATCTATAATATCAATAAATCTTTGATCTAAGTCATCCTCTTCAAAGTAGTTCCGCTATCAAATCAATTGGCAAAGTGCTCCTTCGGAAGGGCCTTTAGAGATTTCTGCGATTATTATTTTATCATCTCAGTTAAGTCAAGACGGTGTCCCCGGGGCGGTCTCTTGAGTTTGGTGAATACCCAGAAGTCACACGGAGCCAAGTCAGGTGAATAAGCTGTTCTTATTGCTTAAACCTTGAAAATCGTTCATCCGATCTTAATCATTTCTTTGGGAAATGTGAACCGTCTATCTGCAAAACTGTGGGTATCACGTTTGAAAAAATTGAAAATAAACTTGATCTATAAGAAGTTTATGTCCCATTCATGTCTATCTTTTACCATCTCTGAGATCCATTTTGTTCATACGGACGGAAGGACGGACGGACAGTTGTTCAAGAATATACTTTATAGGATCGGAAATGTTTCCTTCTCCCTTTTACAAACTTTTGCGCAAAATTAATATACTCTGTGTAACTAATTACACAAGTTTACAAAAAAAGGCCAAATTTTGCAACAGAGAAATTAGCAATCGTTCCTTATGTATTTTTGGCCGCTGAACTCAAATAAATTGTCCGTTTTCTCCCAGTACGTCAGGTTTACGAGATATTCGCATAAACGTGTGTTTAGCGAGGTATCTTTACATTTGTTGGTCCTGTGGCCACATTAAGTGTCCTATTTCAACAAAATTTGTTTTAGTGTGAGCTGCATTGAATAACGTTACAGAAAAACCAAACAAGATGTTTTGATTTTGTTGATAAGGTAAAGATTTTTGGATTTTAATATTGAAAATGTGGTTATTATACACTTGAAAAGTGTATTATAATTTTGCCCATAAGTTTGCAACGCATAGAAGGAATCATCTCCGACCACATGAAGTATATATATTCTTGATCAGCATGACGAGCTGAGTCGATTAAGCTTTGTCCGTCCGTCTGTCCGTCCGTCCGTCTGTCCGTCTGTCTGTTTCTACGCGAACTAGTCCCTCAGTTTTGGAGCTATAGAGCTGAAACTTTGCACAGAGTCTTCTTTTTACTGCACGCTGCTAATATGTCGGAACCGACCGGATCGGATGACTACTTCTTGCAGCTGCCATACAAATGTTCGTTCGGAAAATGGGTTTTAGTAAGAAAAACTGTTTTCTTCTCAATATTACTGCTCTCAAACACGGTCATGGGTAATATGTAATGTTTTTAAGCTGATCTGCGAAGTTTGATCGAAGTCGCTAACCGTTGAGACAAGCTATTTCAAGTGTATCTAAACTTCGGGACAGACGAAGTTAGCTTTGCCTTTCTCGTTTTTTGATAAAATCGATTTTTTCCCAAGTTTAAAAATTCTGAAAAATTTTCTGCTGATATTAATATTCTTAGAAAAAAATAGTTGGCAGTCCTTTGTTTCTTCTTATTTTACATATTTTTTATTTGTCGATATCATCGCGCATTTAAAAATGATAGCCCAAAAACTATAAAAAATTATGTAATTTTTTTAACAATATTAATCCTTAAAATTAACAAAAATCGAACTGAAATAACTTTTTAATATCCACTCATTGGTTTCACAATAACAACTTTGTTATTTTCAAGCTACAAGAAGCTACAAGGTGATATCGAAAAACTGAAAATATGCAAAATAAGAAGAAACAAAAGACTACCAACTATTTTTTTCTAAGATTTTTAATATCAGCTGAAAATTATTAAGAATTTTTTAAACTTGTGAAAAAATCGATTTTATCAAAAATTAGCCACATTTTCAATATTAAAATCCAAAAATCTGTACCTTATCAACAAAATCAAAACATCGTGTTTGGTTTTTCTGTAACGTTATTCAATGCGGCTCACATTAAAATAAAGAAGTTTGTTGGAATCGGACACTTAATGTGGCCACAGGACCAACAAATGTAAAGATACCTCGCTAAACACACGTTTATGCGAATATCTCGTAAACCTGACATGCTGGGAGAAAACGGCCGGAATTTATTTGAGTTCAGCGGCCAAAAATACATAAGGAACGATTGCTAATTTCTCTGTTGCAAAAGTTGGCCTTTTTTTGTAAACTTGTGTTATTTGGAGAATTTCGCTAAATACTAACGTGTAGCGCTGATCATTCGAAAGGATTTCAGAATGCTAGCCGTCTCTGTAAGACGTAGAAATCATTTCGATATCTAAGAGAGGCTAAGATACGGCTGGTATTCAATTTCCTTTAATGAAAGACAGCCCACTATAGTACTGGCTCTGGTTCTGATTACGAAAATTATTGTGTGGCACAGGACTTAGCATCTTTTTCCTCCAGCTCTACACAAAATTTCGCTATGAATGAAATTATGGCATTGCCTATGCCTATGAATTGCATTGCAAATAGTGCCTTATATTTTTCATTGTAAAAACTCTTTTAATTTCGAAAAACTTAAACACATACTAGTTTAAAATGAGATGCATCTTGTCATTTGCAGAGCTGAACCGCTTCATTCAGAAATTAGTCCGCTGTTCGCTACGGTATACACCAAATGTTTGGCTCTAACTATTATACAGTACAACACTAAAAAACCCCTGGTATTAGACCCTTAAATTGTGTTACAAGGGTTCTAGAAGTAAAGCCTTAGTTCGTGTTTAATGGGTACTTTTGTACTTCCAACACTCAACAACCAACATTTTGACTTCGTTTTTATCGCTTAAGAGTAAAATCTAAAAAATTTAGCTACCATGGACTGGGTCATTGGGAACGTAATATAAAAATGTACTTCAATCGGACAATTGGTTAAAGTTAAACCATAATTCTTGAATATCTCGCGCACGGGAAAAAATGTAAAACTGGCTATACAGCCCCAAAAGGCCAAGCCCATTGGACCTCTACAGTTTCACGCCGAACGGCCAAGTTTGAAAATCTTTTTAATCGCTAGTTAATTCACAGCTCGCGCCAATAGCTGGTAAAGGTAACCGGATATGTAAAAGATTTTTTCTAAAGAACACACAGCCAATTGTAGTCAGAGGCGTTATTAGAGGTACCAAAAACTTTAATGATATAGAGATTAATAAGAGGGACAAAAACCAAAACCTATATTTAAATATGATCAAAAGGGAAAAAATGAATAATAACAATATGATAAAACTGAAACTAATCAGATGTTTATATAATTAAAAACACTATGGCTTTGCTTTGATGTTCATGTATTTTTTGAAAGTATTTCTATTGATCTGAAATACTGTAACGAAATATATTTTCCGGAGTGCTGGATATAGGCCTTAAGCGAGGGGGGGGGGGGGGGGGGATGCCCGCACCGGGCGGCAAATTTTTAGGGCCGGCAATTTCTGGTAGCGCCGAGTTTCAGGGGCTGCAAGTTTTTGGGGCGTCAAACTAATTTTAAAATATAAATTCATTATTCTCTTTAATTAATACATAGTGGTATTCCTGAAGGTTATTTGGAATCTGCTGTTATTTCAACCAAGGCTGCAAACCGGTCCTGAACCGAACCCCTTAGAACCGGTTCGGTTCGGGTTTTTTGGGTCCGACAAACCGGACCATGAACCGAACCTCAAATATTTTTGACTCCTCGAGCCTGAACCCGAACCGGACCACTTTTTAGAAAAATTCGGTTCGGTTCAACAAATTTTGTATTTTTTTTTTTGTAGTAGAAATATAGAAATTCCTTGTAATCTGACGACTACCATTCAAGAAGTTTAAGGAGAGAAGTCAAGAAACGAATAAGGATCGAGCATTAGAACTTTTAAATGACAACTGCAGAGCATAAAAGGAATGCAACTGTAAAGAAAATAATGTTGATGAAGGTTGCTCATGTGCTTCAAAAGCATTTCTTGATTTGGACGATGAACAAGTTAACTCCATAAATTCCCTGGAGGACACATTATCACATTATATGAAATCTTTGCTTATACAAAAAAATGAATTGAAATCGAACTCGGTTGAGTAGGGTTAACAAAATATGCGAACGTTTACTACTATTAAAGATTTTTTAATTCGGAGTTCTTTAAAAGAGCTCCACCTAAAAACATTTGATAGTTCACTTTAAAGCTACAGGATTCACAATTACTAGCAAGGGATTTTTATTCTGCTTGCTTTTCAGTTCGAGCAACTGTTCTGAAATCTTTTGTTTATTACTATACTAGTTCGATAAACGTTCTTTTATTATGAGTACCAACATGGGCTGCAGTGCTCTAAGACCCGAGATTTCAAACTTTGTTAACTTCACATTACACATTACAGACATGCTAAAGCTTCAAAAAGAAATTCTTCATGAGAGTTTTAAATGAATCAACTTCTGATTTTTGAAAGCTGTAGAAAGCAGTAAACAAATATTAATATCAAATCTGTAAATTATGTTATAGATTCCTTCGACTATTGTCCAATACATCGACAAATGTTTTAAAATTTTGGAAAGGTGAAAAAAAGACGGCTTAAAAAATATTGCGTTAACTATACTTGCTATTTCAGCAACTCAGGAATCAGTTTATCGGGCCTTTTCAACACTTTACAATCTAAGAAGAATGCTTTATAATTTAAACTAAGCAGTTTTCAAAAGTTGTTAGTGTCGGCTAATGAATTTGATAATTAAAAATTGCATTATTGACATGAAGAATATTATTATAAAAAATAATTTTTAATAAATCGAAATTATTCTTCTATGTTCAAGCGAACCGAGGTTCGAACCAAAACCTTGGGTTCAGGGGTTCCGAGAACCGGTCCGCGAACCGAACCTTGGGCTTTACAACGGGTTCGAACCCCCGGACCGAACCTTCTGTAAAATTTTAGAGGTTTGCAGCCTTGATTTCAACATGGGGAACGTTGCAAGATTCTGCACTTCAAGATCTAGTAAAATAATTAATTTTTCTTGAGTGCATTTTTGAAAGCTTTCGAGTCTGTTTAAAGGATTAAAGATCAGTGGTCTACAATGGACGGAGTCAAATATGCTGCAGTTTTTAGTCCTTGTGTTTGACTTAATCAAAGATGTTGGGGATACCTTATATTCCACTCAGTAGCGGATCCAGAATATAAAGAAATTTTCGATTAAATCTCACACAAAAAAAATAAATCATGAAATCCACAAAAGTTTTTCAATCGCACTCATGAGTTGTGCAGCCTTTGATGAGGTCTCGCTGTCTCCATATTTCCCAAGCTTTTCTATTGCTCCAATATTGTAAAGCAGAGTTCCCCACATAGCCCCGTGGGACCGAACACATAGAAATTTTTATACTTTAATATTATAATGTAGTTATTTATGGATAAGTCCGATTTCTGTCCAAGTTTAAATATTTCTGAAAAATTTTCTGATAACATCAAAAATCTGAAGAACTATTAATTAGTCCCTTGTCTCGTCTTATTTAACGTACTTTCAGTTTTTCGATATCATAGCGCTTTCAAAAGTTATAGCTCGAAAAATATTAAATTTTTGCACAATATTTACCATCATAATTTTTTTAGGTTTAAAAATAACAAAGTAGTATTGTGAAACAAAAGAGTGGATGTTTGAAGCCAACCGAGCTTTTTCGGCAGCTATTTGTGTTTGTCCAAAACGTTTTTAATGTTTTTTGTTTTCCTTGCAAATAAAAACGCTCTGCTTCGAATTAGATTTGATTTTAACTATAAGTATTTAATTTGTCGATTTTTTCAGTTACAAAGTTTCAATATGTTTAATACACGCTGCTGCACTCTGCCGATGCTCAAGACGCAGTGAAGTAAGAAAAGAATTGGCAAAGGCAAGGCCTAGGCATGACAGAGGAGCAGAGATAATAGATAATTGAGAGAGATAATGTGAGTGAATGCAATGCATTAAGTAAATTGACTTTAAGCTGGAGCATGATACATAGTGTTAAGAGTGGGCTATACTGGGGGCCAGCTACTGCTCCGAACATCCTCCCCCTGTTGAAAGGATCGGGCTTTCAACATCTTCAGCAATGGGTAGAACGCACAGCTTGTTGATAGCACGCCGAGTGGTGCCAGACGAGGTGCGCAGCACTGCCACCCGAGCTGTTCCATCACTACCAACGACGAGCTCGATAACCCTTGCAAGAGGCCATTTCATAGGTGCCAAATTTTCGTCCTTGACGCAGACGACATCGTTGATCTTGACTCCGGGCTTGGGTGCCCGCCACTTGGATCGCTGTTGAAGAAGAGTGAGGTACTCTTCAGACCATCTCTTCCAGAAGACCTGCTGGTGAAAACAGATACGCTGCCAATGATCAAGCCGGTTGTAATTTAGCTGCGTTAGCTCAGGCTCAGGAACAGAGGTGAATGGGCGACCAATCAAAAAGTGTGCAGGCGTAAAAACATTGAGGTCATCTGGGTTTTCTGAAAGTGAAAGAAGGGGTCTGGAGTTGATTATTGCGGCGACCTGGCATACCAGAGTGCGAAGTTCTTCAAATCCTAGTACAGATCCACCCATGCAGCGATAGAGGTGGTGCTTTGCCTCCTCCTCCGAAGTGAGGGGAGCGAGGTGGTATGAACTTCCACTTTATTTGATCAGCTAGGCATTGGGCGTAAACAGCATCGATGTGGTTGCTGTTGAGAAACAGTCTCCGCAGATCATCCAGTTCATTTTTTGCTCCCACAAAGTTGGTCGCGTTGTCGGACCAAATGCAAGTGGGCATGCCACGTGTCGAGGTGAATCGTTTTAGAGCGTTGAGGAATCCCTTGGTGGAAAGGTCCTTCACTAACTCCAAGTGAACGGCTTTCGTCTTGAAACAAATGAAGACGCTGATGTAGCATTTAATGGGCGATTTGTTGCGAGTCTCAGGCTTGTAATAAAATGGCCCACAGTAGTCCACGCCGGTGATTTGAAAGGCAGTTGCAGCTTCAACACGATCCTTCGGGAGGTCTCCCATTATGTGCTCGGCAAGTCTGGGTCTTGCGCGGAAGCATCGGACGCACTTTCTTAACACATGGGCCACTGCTTTCATACCTCCTACTGGCCAATATTGGAGCCGAATGGAAGCCAATAATGACTGCGGGCCAGCGTGCAGGAATTTGTTGTGATACTCAGTGATGATTGCAGCGCTTAACGGATGATCTTTCGGCAAAACGATGGGATGTCTGGCGTCAAAGCTCAGAGAAGAATGCTTAAGTCGACCTCCCACACGTATAAGTCCAAAATCATCTAAGAAAGCAGCTAGAGATGAGATTCTGCTTGAAGAGCTAACTGCTTTTCCCGACTGCAAAGTTCTGTAATCTTCCCAAAGAGCATCCTTTTGAACCAAGCGAAGTAGGAGACGAGTTCCATGTTGAATTTGCTCAACTGTTAGTTGTGGCGATTTTGACGATGAAATGAATTTGTACACGTACCCAAATATGCGTTGCATTTTTCCAAAGGAATTTATGTACTTGTAACGGTAAGACAGTCCTGAATGGGCGCTGAGGCTGATCATGACCTTTTTTCGTACTTCTGGCAGTGGTTGATCGGGAAGACATGATTTGGGCCAGTCACTTTCTGCAGCTTGCAGGAACTTTGGACCAGTTGACCATAGTGACGATTGATTCAGCTCCGTTGGTGAGGCTCCTCTCGATAGTATATCCGCTGGGTTCAGCTCTGTCGGGATGTGATGCCATGCCATACCATCTGTCAGCTGTTGTGACAAAAATGTTGAACCTAGCTGGTTCCTCGCGAATCCATGACAGTACCACAGAAGAGTCTGACCAGCAATGAAAAGGACATTGGAAAATGTTCAGTTCTCTGATTTCGTTCACCAGTTGAGCCAATAGTTTCGCAGCACAAAGTTCCAATTTTGGTACTGTTAGAGTCTTTAATGGTGCGACGCGAGCCTTTGAGCAGAGCAGATGCACCTGAATCTGGCCGTTTTGGAATGAGCGCACATATATACAGGCACCATACGCGTCGATGCTGGCATCACAAAAGGCATGAATTTCCAACGAAGCTCCAACCTGCAGAACATAGCGAGGGAATGTTGAGTGCTGAACATTGACAAAATCCTCACAAAGGGCGCACCAAGCGGATTCTAAGGACTCGGGTAGGCTTTCGTCCCAGTGCAATCTTTCTCTCCAAATTCTTTGTAAGAGAATCTTTGCTCTTGTCAGAGTGGGACCGATGAGACCAAGGGGGTCATAGAACCGCGAAATCATTGACAAAATTAATCTCTTAGAGTGCCGTTCGGGATTTGTCTGAGGATTAAAAGAGAAAAGAAAGTTATCCTTGGCAGGGTCCCAAACGAGACCAAGGGCTTTTGTAATGTCACTGCCGTCATCGAACTTCAGGAGACTTTCCTTCTCTGCATCAGGGATTTTCTGTAGTACATTCGCACTGTTCGAACACCACTTCCGTATCTTAAAATGACCCTTAGAGAGAAGATCTGTAGTCTGTCGCTTAATCTCGATTACCTCCTCGGTAGAGCTGCCTCCTGAAATCATATCGTCCACGTAGAAATCGCGGAGAACAATCTGGGCTCCTATAGGGTTCACAGTAGCCTCGTCCAGGGCAAGTTGATGCATTGTTCGAATAGCGAGAAATGCTGCAGGTTTAGTGCCATAGGTAACTGTGTCTAATTTGTAGACCTGCAAGACCTCTTCTGGTGAGTCACGCCACAATATGCACTGTAATAGATTGTCTGGAGGGGTTATGCGTACACACCGGTACATCTTACATATGTCCCCCGTAAGTGCTATACAAAACGTACGAAAACGAATCAAAATGTTAAAGAGCTTAGGCTGTATGGTTGGACCAGCCATTAACACGTCGTTCAACGAAAGACCAGATGCACTCGCAGCGGAGCCATCAAAAACTACTCGCAATTGAGTGGTTGTGCTCTCTTCTTTGATGACACAATGATGAGGAAGAAAATATTTACAATCATTTAGGGCAGAATTTTGAACAAGCGACATGTGTTGAAGATTGACGTACTCCTTGATGAATGCCGAATATTTTTCCTTTAATTTTGGGTTGCGTTCCAATTTGCGTTCCAAATTTTCAAACCGGCGACGAGCCTGGAGATATGAGTCGCCCAGCGACGTCGGGCTTAATTTCAAGGGTAGGCGAACGGAATATTCTCCGGAGGGCAGCCGTGTGTAGTGTTGCTGGAAGTGCTCCTCGCAGCAGAGTTCTTCCTTCGTAGCCTTTGAGATGGGTTCGGATGAGTGTTCAACTTCCCAAAAACGCTGCACCAATTCGACAAGCCGAGCGCTAGGAATGGTTTCAGCCGTTGATTTAGAAAGTGCGACGAGAGATGACGATTTTGTGGCCAGTTGGCCACTCCCGGATACGATCCAGCCGAGACGAGTCTTTTGCAGAAGAGGCAGCCCAGGTACAGGCTGAATCTGACCCACACAAAGCAATTCAAAGAAAAGACCTGCTCCGATGAGCATGTCAACGCGCTGGGGCGTATGGAATTGTGGATCAGCTAGCTGTATGTTTGATGGAATGCTCCAGTCAGCCGTATTCAATGGAAGGCTAGGCTGACTATCGGTGATTGTCTGTGCTATAACAGCTGTGACGGTGACTGAATAGTTTGATATTCTTGACTTTATGTTCAGATCAACAGAAAACCCATCAGTGGAGAAATCAGAATTTCCAATGCCCGAAACTGAGGCCAAAGTTTTTGATTTTTTAAGCTGGAGCTGATTAGCAAAGCGTGTAGTTACAAAGTGCAGTTGCGAACCCGAGTCAAGAAGGGCACGACATGGAACTAAAGTTCCAGCCCGGTTCTTAACCAATATAATGGCAGTGGCCAGAAGCACGATGTCAGATTGAGATCTAGCGGCAAGAGCAGAAGGTGGTGAAGGTACCGCGGTGAGCTGAGATGCCGAATACCGTTGCGATTCTGATCCGGCAGATAAAGCTGAGATGGGCGATGATTGGTCATAGTGCAAAAGCGTGTGATGTTTCGCGTTACAATTTCGACATTGGCTGGACTTACAATCTCGCATCTGATGGCCTTGTTTTAAGCAGTTTAGGCATAGAGCCAGCCTTTTTGCTTCTTTCTGACGAGAATTGGGAGACAGATTGACAAACCGTGGGCACCGGTATATGGAGTGATCCGAGTTGTTACAAAACACGCAACAAGATGCTGCTGCAGATGATGCTACAAATGTTTTTCGTTGATTGGTACTCACAGCTTTGGTAGTCTTCCCGATTTGACTGCTTGGCGTCAGCAGAGAATGGTCAATGTTCTCAAGCAGCCGACAGCGCTTCTCTAAGAACGCAGAGAATTTTTCCCACGATGGTATTTCACTCCTGCCAGACCTCTCTTCCCACTTTGTTTGAGTTGACATGTCAAGTTTCTGTAGCAAAAGTTGAACAAGGATGCAATCGGCGATTTCTTCCTTGGAACCAAGAGTTTGAAGTGCACGCATATGTGAGGTGACGCTGTCGGTCAACTCGCGTAACTTTCCAACAGAAGCCTCCACCTTGCTCAGCCCAAAAATCTCCCTGACATGTGCCTGGAATATAAGACGCTTATTACTAAATCTATTCTCAAGAAGCTCCAAAGCAGCCTTATAGTTGGAGCTGCTGATTTCCAAAGATCGAATAGTATCCAGTGCGGCGTCCGAAAGGCAGGAGCGTAGGTGTTGAAGCTTTTCGATAGGTGTCAAGTCTGCCTCCTTGTCCACTATGCTGATGAATAGGGAGTGAAAGTCGTTCCATTCCGTGTAAGAGCCGCTAAAGGTGGGTAGAGTGAGCTGCGGCAACCTCGAGCGGTTGGCAACGACGGCAACTGGCTGTGACTCGTCTCCTGGAGTTGGCCGGAGTGTGGAGCAGTGTATGCTGCTACGCTTACCCATTTCGCGCTGCAGAGCCACCTTAACTGCCACCAGAGATGTATCGAATTCATCCCGCAAGCTACTGTTAATAGCCTCAAAGTCAAGCTCCTCCAAATTACAATGAGCCTGGTCGAAATTGGTCTTAAGATCCGAAGCCAAATGAAGAAGTTCTCTAAGCTCATACTCATCAAACTGACTCAGCTTGGCAGGAGACAATTTATTTTTCACACCATTAAGTCTGTCAAAGACTGATTTTGTCTTCAAACTTAAATATGCAATTCGATTCGCCACCTCCACCTGCTCCCGAGGTGTAGACATTTTTGCAGAATTGGCTTGTGGTACAACTGAAACAACTGCTCACTTTAACTGTGAAGGTCACCCACACTAACACAAGTTGAAAAACCACGAGGCTTTAACCAGGCCTAATATTCTTGGACTGCACTGTAACGATCCAACGGCAACTGCGTACATGTACGCTTGCACATGCAGACTTGCGCTTGTGTGTGTGTGCGTGGGCATGCAGTTTTTTCAGCGAGTAACGGCACTTGCAAATGTCTATACGAATTTTTACGCGAAGTCGAATTTATTAATTTTTGTTAACTGCACAATGTTTTAGGAGAATGAGATTGTCTTTTTTATTTGTTCACAATAACTAGATGTACATATGTAGATCACGTCGGGCGGGTCACCAATGTTTGAAGCCAACCGAGCTTTTTCGGCAGCTATTTGTGTTTGTCCAAAACGTTTTTAATGTTTTTTGTTTTCCTTGCAAATAAAAACGCTCTGCTTCGAATTAGATTTGATTTTAACTATAAGTATTTAATTTGTCGATTTTTTCAGTTACAAAGTTTCAATATGTTTAATACACGCTGCTGCACTCTGCCGATGCTCAAGACGCAGTGAAGTAAGAAAAGAATTGGCAAAGGCAAGGCCTAGGCATGACAGAGGAGCAGAGATAATAGATAATTGAGAGAGATAATGTGAGTGAATGCAACTGACAGTAAGCATTAAGTAAATTGACTTTAAGCTAGAGCATGATACATAGTGTTAAGAGTGGGCTATACTGGGGGCCAGCTACTGCTCCGAACAGTGGATATTAAAAATTTTTGTAGTCTGCTTTTTGTTAATTTAAAGACATTTAGGGGGTTAACATTGTTGAAAAATGTAAAAAAGTGGGGTAAAAATTTTTAGTCCTTGGGCTATAACAATTAAAAGCGCAATGATACAACCAACTATTTTTCTGATACTTTTAATATCAGATGGCAATTTTTCAGAATTATTTAGTTTGGAGAAAAAAACCGATATTATTAAAAATAACATTTTCCATATTAAAATCCAAACATTTTTTCTTCTGAGCAAAATAAAAACTTTGTGTTTAGTTTTAATGTAACGTCATTCAATGCAGCTTACACTAAAACAAATCTGGTTGGAATAGGACCCTCAATATGGCCCAACAAATGTAAAAAATCCTCTCTAAAGACACTTTTAGACACATATCTCGTAAGCCTGACTTGCTGGGGGAAATCGGACAATTTATTTGAATTCAGCGACAAAAAATAGATATAGAAAGCCTCATATCTTCTCTGTTGCAAAAGTTGTCCCATTTTGTAAGCTTGTGTAATTAGTTCAATATGCATTTGATATGAAAAAAGAACCAAACTTAAAATTAATGGCGGAAAACTTAGGTTATAAGCGAAAAAGTGAATTTTTGGGTCAAAATATCGCACCAGTCGTCATGCGACATTAGAAGGGGCTGTCGAGGATTGTTGACTTTAAGTATTATTTACATGTATGAGATTTGGCTACAATACGATACCAGAAGAAGACTTAAATTAAACAAATAAATTTACAGTTTTCGTTGTAAAATATTTTTGTTGAGCGCGTTTAGCCCCCCCTTATCCAATTCCTAGATCCGCCACTGATTCCACTATTTCATTCTGCTTCTTCCTATCAAGCCCTTCCAATATATTGATTATGTTATCAAGGGCGTATACAGGGGGGCGCTGATTTGTAGTATGCTTTGAAAATTTCTTATGAAACAAATGTTGTGTCAACTGATCAATAATTTAAAAAATAACCACATTTTCCATATTAAAAAAAAAAAAAATTTTACCTTTGAGCAAAATTAGAAAGTTGTTTTCAGATATACCTTTCAATCAATACAGAATGAGTTGTATAATCCTTTGTTACATGCAAAAAACACAAATTTATAGTGCCAATTATTTAAGACCAATTTACAAACACCAAATAAAAAAAAGTAGTCCAAGTAGCAGGCAGACTACAATGAAAGCTAATTCGAAACGCATTTGATATCAAACCAAAAAACAATGCTCCACCTGGAAATAATTTTTGTTTCGGTCCATCGAAGTCAATTTTTATTTAAATTTTGGTTAAGGAGGTATGTGAAAAACGATTCCGCGGCATTTGCGAAAAAATTTTCGCCTGCGGCGCATTCTTCTTATATATCCCACAGTTAAAGAATTTTTCCCAATAATACTTAACAATGTCTACGATAGTAACTTTAGCAAAATAATACCCTGTAATATCCCCTGAGCACCAGTTGGCAGCGAAGAAGGTCGGTGGGACGCGACTAGCAAAACAGCCTGTGGGGGGGTTCTTGACCCATTCCATCTCCAACCTCAGGGTACATATTTAAAGTTAGTGTCCCTTGCCTAATCAGATCTCGCATCCTAAAATGCACACGCCACGAGAACATTTAACAAAACCTCACTTCAGTCACCATCGTAGGTACTGCAAGATGGTATTGCAGTCGAGCCTCTTCACCCTCCCAACCAAATGAGTTTCCATAATTGTGGCTGTCGTCGGAAAACTCCCAAACATAACGGCTTCTACCCCCCCCTCCTTCACATAACTTCAAGGAAAGATTTTAAGTTTTAGCACTCCATAATTATGTTTATTTCTGTTTTCAAATTAATCTCCAGGCATTCATTCTAATTCCCTAATAATTTTCGTATTCTATTTTATCTTTAATGTTGTTTTTGGTTTCAACTTATAATTGATTTAAATTTAATTATCTGCTAATTTAACTCTAAGTAACTTCATTTTAAATTCAATTTATCTCTTGGTTTGTTTTTCTTAGGTATATAGACTAAACAAAAACTAAAAAAATAATTTATCTTTGTTCACACCCTGGCCACTTTTTAAATTCGCTGAAAACCAAAGGGTTATTAAATTAGGCATATATATATATATAGATCAAAAGAATAATAAAATAAATTAAGGAATATGTTTTCTACTAATTAAATCTTCCATTAAATGTTTAGACTTTTAATCATGTTTTTTTTCCACGCAATTACTTTAAATCAATTAAATTTTACTTGTATATGTATATTCCATGATTTTAAATTTGTTTGTTTCTTTTGTTTTTCATTTATTTGTATGTGAATTCATCAAAATTGTAGTCTTCGTTTCTGCCACTGCACGTTTCAACAATAGGTATGGACCGACCTCACAAAGTGTAGGGTGCTTGAACATATGTTCGTCATACCAATTTTTGAAAAACACATTTGCTTAACGTTGTTCTCTTTTTTGCATAGAACGGTTAACTCCACATACCTGATAATACTCCCACGCCGAAAGATCTTTCGCTGGTGGAGCTTTGTTGCTCTCTCTGGAACTTTATTAGGTTTGGTGACAACTGTGCATTTTTTTTAAATGTTTAGCAACATGTTGCTAGGCCGCAATGCACACGCGGTCTTCACTCACACACAAATAAAAAAAACTAAAAAAATTTTTATAAAAATACATAACCAAACTATTTTTTTTTCATTTTTTTTTTCTATAATTTTCACGGGATTTTTTTTTTCTTTCTTATTTTTTAGGGATTAATTTTTTTCTTTTAAATTTCTTTTTTTTTTTTTTTTTTTTTTTTTTTTTTCATGCAGTTTTCTGCATTTTCACTTTCACTTTAAGCCTGCGAACTTTCAAATGGCCAGAGTATGAACGCACACAATATATATTTGGGGTTTTTGCTTGTTTAACAGACTGGGGGTTATATGCCACCGACAATGGGATGACCCTTCGATTTTGACTCGAGACTTGACACTGCTGAGCCTGGCTCAGCCGCTCTTCTCCCCACTACTCCACTCTCTGCGAAAGCTCCAAGCGCTCTCTGGTGCTGCAGTGGATAACCAGGGACAAGTCTCTCTCACGAATGGGGATGCCTTGGGGGAGAAAATAAGCAAGAACCTAATAAATACTCCACTTTCCCCTTTATTTAGTCTTCTATGCTCACCTACTAGATTTGATTTTGTGGCAGCAACCCGAAACTTCCGCCTAAGCGATCAGCTTTGAGAGCGAATGCACAAGCAAAAGCTTTGAGCAATTAATTGCCATTAAATTTGGCTGCTGCTGTGCTAGCTACAGGAAAGAAATATTAGAATTTCTTCCGAAAATTTTTTAACGTAACTTGTAGCCTTGCCGCTCACTCACTTTTTAGTTAATGCAAGTTAATTTTATGCAATTATTTAACTGCGACGAATATTTGTGTAAATTTTTGTTTTTGATGAACTACTACTTCATTAACACACTTGAAAATAAACTGGCAGCAGTTTCTTCTGCTTTTTTGGGTGTTGTCAGCTGGAGGTTCAAAATTGAAAAGGCAGAGCTGCGGAACTCTCGCTCTTAGGAAACCTCGGAATAACCTAATGCTTGCCCTTTCTCCATGTCCGGATATTGCCAAAAGAAAGCAACTAACGGATTACACAATAGAATTTCCACTGACAAGGTATTAAGGTGGCCATATCGTAACGTCTGTGGTGACTTACAGAGGGCGCCAAAATTTACGATATTCAACGTCTTTTATGTATTTTTAAAATCTTTTTTTTTTAATTCTTAATTGTTCATCACAACCCCTCGAACAATTTAGGTCTTTGTCATCCCTAATCAAAATCCTGCGTATGTTACAGAGAAGTTTTAATACAAAGAATAAGAATAACTTAATTTGAGAAAGAAGTTTAAAATGTAGAACGATTCAAGAAGGGAGGGGCCGCAAAGTCGACTTCCGCCCCGGGCGTCATTACCACACGCTACGCCACTGGCCTTAACACAAAAAAATGTATGACTTAAACTGAAAATTAACTAACCAGAAATCTCTTACCCGGTGGGGAAGATTTATCAGCTAGTCCGGCACAGCCAGGTGAGGTCAGAGATTTTCCCGAAAATAATTATAGAGAGACGTTTTTAGAGAGAAGAGAGAGAGAGAGAGAGAGAGAGATCTGTTGATAGCACGTGCTAGAGATCATTGTAATTTTGACATAAGACCCGAAATCGATTGTGCTGGGCTTAATCAGTTGTGCATGTAGGCACGATTGAAGGCTAATAGTTTCTAGTTGTCCTATAAGGAACGGAAAAGTTAAGGCGACCTAAAAGCTCAAAAGAATCTACATCACCGATAACACAGTGTTACAAAAAAAAAAATCTGCACATACTTTTCACGAGACCCAGTACATATTGTTGGGCTAGTCGAGTATAGCAATTCCTCGTACTTGGTTTTCTCCTAATACCCCCAAAATCTGAAGTTATGGTCCAAAAACAGCTTTTTGCTTTTTTACCTCACTTAAATAGATATAACTCGCGAATGGACCGTCCGATTGTTCATATCCTTATCAATTCCGGTAGCGACGAGAGCATTCTAATACATTTTAATCAATGGTTTGACTAATTTAACGCGATGGCTGAGAAATGCGGCTTACAGATCTGGCATTTTCTTTTTTTTTTTAGAAATTTGTACTTTGACCATCACTGGTTTTACTATTTTATTCTATGCGATTTTTTCTTAAAATTTATTATAAAATCCCATTTAATTCTCCGTTGAACGGTTGTTGTCCCAATGAACTTGGACACCGTTTGACAAAGTTATGCACGCATTTCTAAGTACACCTCGACAATCTAGTATTTTTTTTTAATATGCCAACATATTTTTGACAACCTTAACATAGGTGCCCCCTACAAGTATGCTCTGTTTTCTTTGGCGCCAGATTCAAATAATATTTTTAAATTCTTATATAATTTTAAATTTTCATGTTTCACAATTTTTGGGCCAATAAATGTGAGAAAGGTGAAGCGCTAGCACGGATCAATTTTTGACTGTGATATGCGACACTAACTCGCTTATGGTTTCATCAAAATAATTTTAAATTTTAATTTCATGTACAAGAGTATCTAACTCTGACTGGTGCATTTTGTAGAGTCTGCAGATGTGTTCTCCAACTTAAGCCAACTCTAAATGTGAACTGTGGGCTTTAAAAGTCTTCAAGGGTCTTCGGTGCCAAAGGCAAACGCCAGAAAGAATATATATTCTTGATCAGCACTAAGGGCCGAGTCGAAATAGTCATGTCCTTCTATCCACATGACCAGCGGTCTGTCTGTCAAAGACGGTAAGAGCTAGAGGTTTGCGACGCTTAGAAGGCATCATCTCCGACCACATAAAGTAAATATATATATTCTTGACCAGCATGACGAGCTGAGTCAATTAAGACTGTCCGTCTGTCTGTTTTTAAGCGAACTTATAACTTGTTTTTGTCTTTACCAGGCTATAACTTTGAAAAATAAACTGATTAAAATGCCATTCAAATCACAAAATTAAATCATATGTTGGACTCATAGCTGTTAAATAATGATTACTAATCGTAATCATTACATATTTGATTATTTTTTTTTAAAGGCAAAATAATGATTAGATTACGACTATTTTTCAGTTTTACTTGATTACTAATTGATTACTTTCAGAAATGATCAAAAATAATCGGGATTATAGAGGATTACCAAAAAATAATCAAAAATAATCAGAAATAATAAAAAAGTAATTCGACTACTTTACAAGATTATTTTTGAATATTTTTGATTATTTAACAAAAAAAAAAGGCATATCAAGATTTGTGGCCCTCAACGATTTCATATAGCACTTTTAGCTGCCTACTGAACTTGTCGGTAATGGCGTAGAGGTTAAGGCCTATGACTGAAAGGCAATGAGTCCTAGGTTCAAGTCCCAGTTTGGGACATGCATTTTTTTTAGTTATCTAGAATTTTAAAACAATTGCATTAGCTCCCGTGTACCAGTTTATGCTATTGAAATGATTATTATAATGTTTCTAAGAAGTGTGCACCACATAGAAGAAATCATCTCCGTCCCTATAAAATATATGACGAGCATGACGAGCTGAGTCGATTGACCTTTGTCCGTCCGATATCCTATAAATTATTATAAGATCTACTGACTGAGGTAGCTACTAACTAGGGGTGCCGGTGTGTAGCTCTGTGGAAGTCGTGGGTTGAATCTCGCCTCGGACGATCTAAAAAAAAAAGGTTTTTCTTTCGGTAGAAAATAGCTTTTACACATCCGGTCCCCTTTACGAGGTACTGGCGCCAGCTTTGAAGTAACAAGCCATGAAATAGTTTCTAAAACTTTGCCGTTCGGATTTGGAGTTAAACTGTAGGTCTGTTTGTCTTGTGCAAAAAATTATAAGCGCACACACGCGAAGAGATTGCGAGAAGCTTGACTTTGCCCTTTTGGGCTGTAGAGCCAATTTTACATTTTTACTGACTAGCTTAAGCTCGAAACCGGAACTTCAGGCGAATGCAGGCCATTACACTATGAAATGAAAAGAAGAAACAATACATATTTTCCTTGCTCTTCTTAATAGCATTAACTGGTACACGGGAGCTAATGCAATTGTTTTAAAATTCATTGCCTTTCAGTCATAGGCCTTAACCTCTACGCCATTACCGACAAGTTCAGTAGGCAGCTAAAAGTGCTATATGAAATCGTTGAGGGCCACAAATCTGGATATGCCTTTTTTTTGTTAAATAATCAAAAATATTCAAAAATAATCTTGTAAAGTATTCGAATTACTTTTTGATTATTTCTAATTATTTTTGATTATTTTTGATTATTTTTTGGTAATCCTAAATAATCCCGATTATTTTTGATTATTTCTGAAAGTAATCAATTAGTAATCAAATATTTTTAACCAAGATGATTATATAATCACTAGCAAATAACCCGACGCGCTTCGCTGCGCTTTTAACAGTATAAAACCAAACAATATTAGATATAATAATACACCGCAGAACCCAGAAATCGAACTTTGCTGATGGGTTTTTTCTTCAACTTCCACCCCCATCCCTCCCACCCACTCTCCACCCAATTCCACCAGTTCCCACTCACTTTCCACCCACTTTCCGCCCACATCACTTCCACATCCCACCCACATCCCTCCCTCTTCCCGCCCACATCCCTCCCAATTCCCGCCCACATCCCATCCGCATCCCTCCCACATCCCGCCCACATCCCATCCACATCCTATCCACTTTCCGCCCACATCCCATCCACATCCCTCCCACTTTCCGCCCACATCCCATCCACATCCTATCCACTTCCCGCCCACATCCCTCCCACTTTCCGCCCACATCCCATCCACATCCTATCCACTTCGCACCTACAGTCCACCCACATCCCACCCACTTTACACCCAATTTCCCCCAGTTCCCACTCATTTCCCACCCACTTTCCGCCCACAACCCGCCCACATCCCACCAACATACCACCCACATCCCACCCACATCCCTCCCACTTCCCGCCCACATCCCTTCCACATCCCACCCACATCCCTCCCACATCCCTCCCACATCTCTTTCACATCCCATCCACATCGCTCCCACTTCCCGCCCACATCCCGCCCACATCCCTTCCACATCCCACCCACATCCCTCCCACTTCCCGCCCACACCCCACCCACATCCCTCCCACTTCCCACCCCCATCCCATACTCTTCCCACCTACATTCCACCCATACCCTACCCACTTCCCGCCCACATCCCACCCACTTCCCGCCCACATCCCACCCACATCCCGTCTATATCCCTCCCACATCCCACCCACATCCCGGCGTTATTTCCAACATCGGAAAATGAAAACACTAATGAGTTTTCATTTTTACCTTACAAATCGAGTTTCAAGTCAATCAGATGAAAAATAATTCTTTTGCATGTAGAATTTTTCGGGCATTTTTACGCCTGGGGGCGGATTTTCCGACATTGAAAAATCACATTTTAAATTATTTCGTATTCTGTCCTTTCAAACCGAGTTTCAAGCCAATCTGATGATAAATAGTTTTTTTTTCATGCAGAATTTTCCGGCAATTTTCCGACCGTCAGGTCGAGTTTTCCAACTTCGGAAAATCACATTTCAAACTATTTCGTATTCTATCCTAACAAACCGAATTTCAAGCCAATCGGATGAAAAATAGTTGTTTGCATGCAGAATTTTCCAGCCATTTTCCTCGTGGGCGGATTTTCCGAAATCGGGAAAACACCTGTCGAATATTTTGCGTACTATGCTTGCGAACCAAGTTTCAAGTCAATCGGATGAAAATCAAATGTTTACCATACAAACTTTTCCGGCGCTTTTCCGACTTTTTCGGGTGGGATTTTCCGGAAAATTGGAACACACTTATTGTTGAATTTTCATATACATCGTTGAAAATGAGTTTGAATCTGATCGGATAATAAACAAAAAAGTTTCATACAACAGTTTTCCGTGAATTTTCCGACTTTGGGGATAGATTTTCCAAAATTTGAAAGTCTTTTTTTTTTATGTCTTAGTATGTGTAATTTTGAAAATGAGTTTGAAGCTAATCACTGGCAATTAAAGTTTCGCCCATACAACCTTGACCACCCACTTTCCACCCAGGGGAGGTGAATTTTCCGAAAGATTGGTATGCAGTTGTTGTTTAATTTTCATATAGATCTTTGAAAATAAGTTTGAACTTGATCGGATGAAAAACAAAAAAGTTTCATACAACAGTTTTCCGCGAATTTTCCACATTTCCCGACAAAATTTTCCAAAATCCGTTCTTAGTACTCACTTTCAGCATAAGATAAAACTACTGTGAAAATCTCATCTTCCTATCTTTTATGGTATAGGCTGTGCGACGGTCACCAGTCAGTCAGTCAGTCAGTCAGTTAGTAATCTTTTTTTTTTTAAAAAAAAAAAAAAACCCCTCCCCCCCCCGTTTTTTTTTTTTAACAGTATAGAACAAAACAATATTAGATATAATAATACACCGTAGAACCCAGAAATCGAACTTTGCAGATGGGTTTTCCCTCCAACTCCCACCCCATCCCACCCACTCTACTCCCAATTCCCACTCAAATTCCACCCACATCCCACCCACATCCCTCCCACCTCCCGCCCACTTCCGATCCACATCACTTCCACCTCCCGCCCACTTCCCGCCCACATCCCATCCACTTCCCACCTACATCACACCCAAATCCTTCCCACTTCCCGGCCACATCCCACCCACTTCCCATCTGCATACCACCCACATCCCTCCAACATGGGAAAATGAAAACACAAATGAATTCTCATTTTGACCTTACAAACCGAGTTTCAAGTTAATCGGATGAAAAAAAGCTATTTTGCATGTAGAATTTTCCGGGCATTTTCACGCCAACGCGGATTTTCCGACATGGCAAAATCACATTTAAAATAATTTCGAATTCTGTCCTTACAAACAGAGTTTCAAGCCAATCGGGTGAAAAATTATTTTTTCATGCAGAATTTTCCGGGAATTTTCCGACCATCAGGTCAAATTTTCCAACATCAGAAAATCACATTTCAATTTATTTCGTATTCTGTCCTTACAAACCGAGTTTCAAGCCAATCGGACGAAAAATAGTTTTTTTTTCATGCAGAATTTTCCGGCCATTTTCCTCGTGGGCGGATTTTCCAAAATCGGGAAAACACGTGTCGAATTATTTCGCGTACTTTGCATAAAAACCAAGTTTCAAGTCAATCGGATGAAAAATAAAATTTTCCCATACAAACTTTTCCGACGCTTTTCCTGGTGTTGGTTGATCCTGTTGGGGTGGTGGTGGTTGATCCTGGCGTAGCAAACCAGGCTCCTGGTGTGGTGGTGGTGGCGGTGGTTGCTGTCGCCACTGGCCGGAATGCCACTGGTTGGGCTGCTGTTGCGGCAACCATCCTGGCTGTTGTTGTTGTGATTGCCAATAAAGTGGTGGCGGTGGCTGCCACTGGCCAGTCTGCTGAATTTGTTGTTGTTGAAGGAGGCCAGCCCACTGTATTTTTTCGCCGATTTTTGAACTTTTGTTATTCGTCTTCTGCTCTTTTTTTTAATTTGATTTATTTCATGTTGCTGTTTTTTTAATTGTTGTTGAAGTTTTTGTATTTGAGTGTGTTAATAGTTACAAATTTCGTTTCATTTTCTTACGCTCCTGATCGGCATTCAATTGCTCTTACGCACACATTTAAATGGGTTCTCTCCGATGTATGCTCTCAGCGCTTTGCTATTTGCATGCGCTCTTTGCTCTCTGTTTTTTTCTGTTTAGTTAATGAGAGTGTACGCAAGGAATTTAACTGTAACGCAAAGTGTGCCTTTCGAAATGAACTTGGAGCTAATGGCTGGCAACCATGTTCACCCACTTTCCACCAAGAGGTGGTTGATTTTCCGGAAGACTGGTATGCAGTTATTATTGAATTTATTTTATAGATTTTTGAAAATAAGTTTGAACTTGATCGGATGAAAAACAAAAAAGTTTTATACAAAAGTTTTCCACAAATTTTCCACATTTCCCGACAGAATTTTCCAAAATCCGTTCTTAGTACTCACTTTCAGCATAAGATAAAACTACTGTGAAAATCTCATCTTTCTATCTTTTATGGTTTAGGCTGTGCGACGGTCACCAGTCAGTGAGTCAGTCAGGTTGAACTCTTTTATATATATAGATTACAATTCTTTTTAAAAAATAATGTAATTGATTACTAATCGGAATCACAATTTAACAGCTATGGTTGGACTATATGCTCAGGTGGTGAATATATTAATCCAAGAACAGCGCTGACCTAAAGGGGTTGATTTATTTTGATAAAAATGCTATAAATCGAAAAATCTCTCTCTTTAGAAGTCATTTTTTTTTTAAATACGTTGATATGTACTTTACGGCAAATAGCTCATAAGCTCACATATTTATGCCTAGTGTGGCCTCCATAAGTCCGAGAGTGCCAAAAATTCAACATTTTCGTTTTCCGCCATATCTTGGAAACAAGAGCTGATGGAGCTAAACCGAAACCAGTTTTGGAATCAGTGAGCATAAACTTATCATATTTGTAAATCAACAGGGCTGCACCTCACAAAGTTGGTCATTTTGTTGGCCTGTGTATTAGTAACATCTTTTCTTCCAAAAAGGAAACTTCAACATACATATTGTAAACCATTGAAAATAAATACTATATACGTCATTTTAATGCCCGTTGTTTTATCTCTGGGAGATATGAGGTATTTCCCAATTTGCAGGGGAGCCAATATTAACAAGTAAGACCGTTGCAGTCGAGTAGCCCGACTTCCATATACCCTGTACAATTGAAAACGGAAGCGTATAATAAAGTCGGCTCTAACCGACTTCGATAAACCCGTTACTCATGAAAAAACATGTTTAACAGTGCTCCTGCGTTCCTTAGGGTGACCATCCGAAAAGTATGCAACATTTTTTTTAGGGTGGGAGCGGTGTCAGCTGGGGGGGCTTGGTTCGCTTTTTTGCTCATAACTTGTGAACCGTTTATCCGATCTTTATCATTTCTTCGGCAAATCGATTTATTTTGCTAATTACTAACAATCTCTAGAAAGTACAAATCGTCTATCTTCGAAACTGTGGGAGATATAACGTTTTTTTCAAATTGCGGGGGCGGGAAGATAAAAGAAGCATTTGTCCCATACATGTCAAACCTCTATCTTTTACCATCTTTAAGATCGACGCGTTCATACAGACAGACGGACAGACGGACGGACGGACGGACAGACGGACGTGCCTAAATCGACTCGGCTGTTGATGCTGATCAAGAATATATATACTTTATAGGGACGGAAATGTTTCCTTCTCCCTGTTACATACATTTGCACAACTTCATGATCCCCTTTTACCCATTTTTAATGGGTACAGGGTATAAAAACAAAAGACAGCAAAGCTAACCTCGTCTGTGGCGAAGTTTAAATACACTTGAAAAAGCTCGCTTCAACGGTTAGTGGTTTTGACCAAACTTCTCAGATCAGATTAAAAATATATAAGATTAACAACGACAGATATTAAGTGGGCATATATAGAAAAATCAATTTTTCCGGCCGATCATTTCTATGGCAGCTTTTGTGACGAGCGCTCTAAGTTATAAGTTCGCGTAGAAACAGACAGACAGACAGGCTTAATTGACTCAGCTCGTCATGCTGGTCATATATTTTATAGGGACGGAGATGATTTCTTCTATGTGGTGCACACTTCTTAGAAACATTATAATAATCATTTCAATAGCATAAACTGGTACACGGGAGCTAATGCAATTGTTTTAAAATTCTAGATAACTAAAAACAATGCATGTCCCAAACTGGGACTTGAACCTAGGACTCATTGCCTTTCAGTCATAGGCCTTAACCTCTACGCCATTACCGACAAGTTCAGTAGGCAGCTAAAAGTGCTATATGAAATCGTTGAGGGCCACAAATCTTGATATGCCTTTTTTTTTGTTAAATAATCAAAAATATTCAAAAATAATCTTGTAAAGTAGTCGAATTACTTTTTTATTATTTCTGATTATTTTTGATTATTTTTTGGTAATCCTCTATAATCCCGATTATTTTTGATCATTTCTGAAAGTAATCAATTAGTAATCAAGTAAAACTGAAAAATAGTCGTAATCTAATCATTATTTTGCCTTTAAAAAAAAATAATCAAATATGTAATGATTACGATTAGTAATCATTATTTAACAGCTATGAGTCCAACATATGATTTAATTTTGTGATTTTAATGGCATTTTAATCAGTTTATTTTTCAAAGTTATAGCCTGTTAAAGACAAAAACAAGTTATAAGTTCGCTTAAAAACAGACAGACGGACAGTCTTAATTGACTCAGCTCGTCATGCTGGTCAAGAATATATATATTTACTTTATGTGGTCGGAGATGATGCCTTCTAAGCGTCGCAAACCTCTAGCTCTTACCGTCTTTGACAGACTGACCGCTGGTCATGTGGATAGAAGGACATGACTATTTCGACTCGGCCCTTAGTGCTGATCAAGAATATATATTCTTTCTGGCGTTTGCCTTTGGCACCGAAGACCCTTGAAGACCCTTACAGCCCACAGTTAACATTTAGAGTTGGCTTAAGTTGGAGAACACATCTGCAGACTCTACAAAATGCACCAGTCAGAGTTAGATACTCTTGTACATGAAATTAAAATTTAAAATTAGCGCTTCACCTTTCTCATATTTATTGGCCCAAAAATTGTGAAACATGAAAATTTAAATTTATATAAGAATTTAAAAATATTATTTGAATCTGGCGCCAAAGAAAACAGAGCATACTTGTGGGGGCACCTATGTTAAGGTTGTCAAAAATATGATGGCATACTAAAAAAATAGAGGAAAGCTAACTTCGGCTCGACCGAAGTTTATATACCCTTGGAGCATGATATATTTCTGCCAGTTTTTTATATGGCAGCTATACGATATATTCATCCGCTTTTGATCAATCTCTCTAAAATAGTGTGGAGACAGATAATATTTATAACTGAAACGTACAAACACGCTACCATTGAAAACAAAAAAGTTTTTCTCACTAAAACTATTTGTTCGACCGATCATTCCTATGGCAGCTATATGCTATAGTCATCCGATCCGGCCGGTTCCGACAAATGTGCAGCGTATTTGTACTAAAAGACTTCGTGCAAAGTTTGGTTAAGATAGCTTTAAAACTGACGGAGGAGATAGCATAGAAACAGACGGACAGACGGACAGACGGACAGACGGACGGACGGACGGACAGACGGACATGGCTATTTCAACTCAGCTCGTCATGCTGATCAAGAATATATATACTTTATGTGGTCGGAGATGCTTCCTTCTGTGCGTTACAAACATCTGGACAATTTTAATATACCCTCTCCAAGGGTATAAAAAAATACTAGATTGTCGAGGTGTACTTAGAAATGCGCGCATAACTTTGTCAAACGGTGTTCAAGTTCATTGGGACAACAACCGTTCAACGGAGAATTAAATGCGCTTTTATAATAAATTTTAAGAAAAAATCGCATAGAATAAAATAGTAAAACCAGTGATGGTCAAAGTACAAACTTCTCAAAAAAAACAAGTAAGACCGTTGCACTCGAGTAGCCCGACTTCAATATACCCTGTACAATTGACAACGAGAGCGTAAGTTAAAGTCGGCTCCATCCGGTACCATCCGGAAAGTATGCAACATTTTTTTAGGGTGGGTGGGGTGGTAGCGGGGGGCTTTAATCGCTTTTTTGCTCATAACTTCTGAACCGTTCATCCGATTTTTATCATTTCTTTGGCAAATCGATTTATTTTGCTAATTACTAACTATCTCTAGAAAGAACGAATCGTCTATCTTCAAAACTGTGGCAGATATAACGTTTTTTCCAAATTACGGGGGCGGGAGGGGGCGTGGCCGAAATTTGAAACAAACTTGATCTGCGTACAGATAAAAGAAGCATTTGTCCCATACATGTCAAACCTCTATCTCTTACCATCTCTGAGATCGACGCGTTCATACAGACAGACGGACAGACGGACGGACGGACAGACGGACAGACGGACATGGCTAAATCGACTCGGCTATTGATGCTGATCAAGAATATATATACTTTATAGGGTCGGAGATGTTTCCTTCTCCCTGTTACATACATTTGCACAACTTCATTATCCCCTTTTACCCATTTTTAATGGGTACAGGGTATAAAAAGGAAAATGCCAGAACTGTAAGCCGCATTTCTCAGCCATCGCGTTAAATTAGTCAAACCATTGATTAAAATGTATTAGAATGCTCTCGTCGCTACCGGAATTGATAAGGATATGAACAATCGGACGGTCCATTCGCGAGTTATATCTATTTAAGTGAGGTAAAAAAGCAAAAAGCGGTTTTTGGACCATAACTTCAGATTTTGGGGGTGTTAGGAGAAAACCAAGTATGAGGAAATGCTATACTCGACCTGCTCTACAGCGTGTGCTAGGTCATTTCGAAAGTATATTTTCGCTGTAACACTGTGTAATTATATTCTGAAGAAATGAAACAACTAATACTGTTCTACGGCTAGCTAACGAAGGAAAGTCAATAAGCAAGAGTCTGTTAGAGTACGATGGCAGACGAAGGTTAGGGTCCCAATTTAAGCCACGTAGCGCAAAAAGCAAGAATTGCCTCTGAACTGATTCAATACGATCTTTATGCTTTTTATACTGCGCAGACCAGACGGACGAGCAGTATTCAAGTACAGGACGGACTAAAGCAGTGTATAAAAGCTTTGTGGTATATGATCCATATCCTCTTTCGACCAACGTTTAATGAATCCGAGTACACCATTTGCTCTATTAACAATAGAGGAGATATGAGTATTGAAACTCAACTTGGGTTAAAAAAGAATTCCAAGATCGTACATTGACAATCGTATAGGTAACTAAAGAAGGTTTGCAACGATGGAAAGTCATAAACATGCACTTGGAGCGATTAAGTTGTAATTGATAAACCAAGCACCAGGACTGCAAGGAGTTTAAACCATCTTGCAATCTGATGGAATGCATCGGATCGTTGAAAGATAAAATAAATTTTACATTATTAAGTGGAGATCATTAATAACGAGAGCGTAAGTTAAAGTAGGCTCTAACCAACTTCGATATCCCCGTTACTTATGAGAAGAAATGTTTAATAGCGATTCTGAGCGTATCCGAAAAGTATGCAACATTTTTAACTCGGTTATTTATTATCCGATCTGGATGAATCATTCAGGGAATATAATTGAGGCTTAATATAAATTGAGGCTTAAAATTTGAACGCGATATCTTAAAAAATGTGGAAGTTATTCAACATTTTTATTGTAGGGGGCGGGGATGGGCGTGGCAAAAATTCCAAACAAACTTGATCTGCGTGCAGACAATAGAAGTCTACATGTCAAATTAAGTTTGTCTAGCTCTCCTAGTCTCTGAGATCTAGGTGTTTAAACAGACAGACGGACAGACTATCAGACGGACATGGCTATATCGACTCGGCTGTTGATGCTGATCAAGAATATTAATACTTTATATGGTCGGAAATGATTCATTTTGCCTGTTACATACATTTGCACGACTTTAGTATACTCTTTTTACTCTACGAGTAACGGGTATAAAAAGACTGAAAAACAAAGGGCCAAAAAAAAGGAAGTAACCAGTGAGGTAAATTTAAGCAAATTGATCGTAGTTGACCGATGCTTTGTAAATCCATGTTGGAATGGTGATAAAATCGATTTACAATTGTGCCGTAACGTGGAGTTAATATTTAGTTCAAATAAAAATTGTTAACTCTTTTTATGAAGAGTTATAGCACGGGTGACACATTTTTGAACTCAAAAAAGTTGATAAAGTCAAATCCAACAAATTCTGAAACGGTGTGATGGTAGTGTAAAACCCTGTTTGGGATTGGTCTGATTAGCTGCTGTTTCTTTTTTATTGCACTTTGAACTTTTCAGCTTCAGAGTAGGATTACCGACTCCATATCTCATAATCTCTCCAATGTTGTTGATCTCCAAAAAAAAAAAACAAGTTTTCGCCACTTTTTTACAGCGTCAATTAAAATCCAACAAACTTGGACAAGTAACACAGGACGAAGTTATATCTTAGACCAAAATACACAAACCGTTTGTACGAACAAACTTAATTTAATTACTCTTTTATATAGTGAAAACATGTAAAACTGTCATAAAAACTCTAAAAAAAATATTATCGGTGAAATATTAAAAAAATTAAATTTCGCTAGTAACAATTTTTAAGTTAAATTTTTTTCCAATTTTATTGATTTAATACAGCCAATTGCAACCAAAAATTGCAATTTCTCGAGTTTTGGTTGAAATTATACGTGCTTAAGGGCCCGTAAATATATGAGGGACCAATCGAATGAAGGTGGCATGTTTTAACCGTTTGTTTATTTAATGTTAAGCTACGTTTTTGTTCTTCATAACTTAGTCAAATTGGTTACAGTTTTTAAGACACAGTTAAAAAAAAAATGGGGGAAATCTTAAGGTTTCTTGGACTTTTTGGTAATTTTGAGTTTAAAGATGTGCCTATTTTTTTTTTTGACTTGCTACTTAGAAATGTTTTGTAAACCAAGTCAAGAGCAAGAACTTCCTCTCAAACGTCAAAGCAAAGTTCCAAATAGCTTTCGAGATATGGAGTTGTAAGTCCCAAACATATGCTCAAAACTTCAAATTGCAATAAAAAGAGAACGGCAGCTAACCAGACAAAACCCAGCGAAGATTTTTGTACTTCCATCATACTCTTTCAATTACAATTTTCGATAAGACCAAGAGCATAAATACTTCTTCATAAGAATCTATAACCAAACTAGCTGAACCCGCCGCGAAAAAAGTAGTAATTAAAAAATTGCTTAGCTCTTTAAACACTATGTTTGTATTTAATCCAATTGTTTGGCTTTATTAGCTTAATTTTTAGACAGTTTTGAGTTTACGGTTGATTAAAATAAATCAATCTGGGAAAAGAGGACTAAGTAAGGCGTGGAAATGCCTGTACACATATTAAATTCTTTCCCGTCCCGTCGTAAGGGACACAACCAAATTTTAAAGTTGCGCGGAAATTTCAGAACTAAAAAAATATTCCCTTGTGAATGCTGAACAGACTATAGTATATTCTTTTTCCTAAAGACTATGCAAGGATTTCAAAGTCAAGGGACATTTTATTTAACGGTGCGCACCTATATACATTTGTTTAATATTAGATCTCCAGGATATTCTTTTCTGCTCAATTTATGTAAATCATCGCAGTATGAGAGTATGTAACTTTTTAAACATGAGTACCTATGTGTCTTTACTTTGCGGCAACCAAAACAGGGAATCTTCATTTCTTTAAAATAGATAAAATAAGAAGCAAATGTTACTTTTCTTTTTCAAAGCGGACAAAAATAAATATATTTTTAATAAAGGTCACAATTCCCGCAGCCCTCTGATTTTTTTTATCTACAAATAGCTTAATTGGAAAACAAGGTGTTTTGGCAACACTGTTTATTTTTCTCCTTCGAACACACACTTTTCATTGCGATATGTTGTTTTGAATTTTTAGGCGCTTCAATCGATATAAACCTCTCTAGATTATCAACTCACAGCATAGTTTACTAACAAACACTCGCAAATGAGAAAAGGTGGCAACTAATTTTTAGCGGACTGCTCACGTCATGTGTGCCAGCACTGTTCTGATAATATCGTTGAGATCACGTACCACCACCAATGACAAAAGAGAATCAACAGTTCACAGGAATGAAAGATTTTTTGGTTTGTTTTTTGATAAACGAGAAAGGCAAAGCTAACTTCGTCTGTACCGAAGTTTTGATACACTTGAAATAGCTTGTCTCAACGGTTAGCGACTTCGACCAAACTTCGCCAAATCAGCTTAAAAACATTCAATATTACCCATGACTGCGTTTGAGAGCGATAATATTGAGAACAAACCAGTTTTTCTCACTAAAACCCATTTTTCGAACGAACATTTGTATGGCAGCTACAAGAAGTAGTCATCCGATCCGGTCGGTTCCGACATATTAGCAGCGTGCAGTAAAAAGAAGACTCTGTGCAAAGTTTCAGCTCGATAGCTCCAAAACTAAGGGACTAGTTCGCGTAGAAACAGACAGACGGACGGACAAAGCTTAATCGACTCAGCTCGTCATGCTGATCAAGAATATATTTACTTTATGTGGTCGGAGATGATTCCTTCTATGCGTTGCAAACTTCTGGGCAAAATTATAATACACTTTTCAAGTGTATAAAAAACACATACACTCATACACGCATTTTTTTCCATTTATAAGAGATGATTCACTCTTAATGAGTCGAACAATAAGTTTCCGAATCTTTATCCAGAAAGTATTATAAATGCATCCCCTATTGGAGGTAGTCTATGTTCCGCGGCCCTTTAACTCAGTCGCTGGGTTGGTAGGTCATTTCTTCGGAGTCGAGAATGCGTTGCTTGCAGGGTGCGAGATTGTGCAAGATATTTTTGAATATTTGTGTTTGAGGTGCTGTATTTGACTTTCGACAATTGCGGTCCTTAGGTTGTTGTGGATACTCTCTTTGCGAATGTACCATGGCGCTCCATTGAGTGCTCTAAGAATTCTTGATTGTGATCTTTGAAGAATGTAAACACTACACAAAGGCATTTCCCCATAGCTACGAGCCAAAAGTCCAGACAGGCTTTATAATGCTTTTGTATATCAGAACTCGAGAGAGACAGTTGCGTTTTACTAAGCTCCGTATAAAATAATTAAATACACACGAACAAGTATCTGCAGAAAGCCCATTTATTTTTTCCAAGCTTATTTATTCAAAAAGTCAACAGATTAAAATAGTTACAGTCACAAATTAAGGCAATTAATAAATCCGCGATCGCTAACAAAAAAAAATCAAAAAGAGTCCAGTTTTATGTGCGGTGACTTCAGAGATACTAATATCGTCTCCAGCCAGTAGCGTACGCAGGATTTTTTCAGGGGGGGGTTTAAAACAAAAATTTTAGTATAAAAAAATTTCGAATATAAAAATTTCCCCCAAAGGGGGGTTTTGGGGTTAATACAAGCGCCGACTGGATGAGACTTCGCCTGAAGCGGAGGAGATAAATATGGAACTTGGGAAAATGGACTTCTCCCACTGGATGCGCTTAAACCAGGAGTCCATGGCTTCATTACTGGATGCCAAACTTCAGAATTTGGCAACAATAGAAGACATACGAGAAATTAAAGAAGAGATGACTGCATTGGCTACCGATGTCTGATCACTGATCAGAATACCGTACGCAAAGCTAGAATTCTATATAGCCGCAATAATAAGATGGGAGCACTGGTCGAATTCGGAGACGACCAGCAAGCATCTGCAACATTGCGCAGCACGCGAAATCTTGCAGGCACGCCCATATCGGTAGAAAGGGATCTCAGTGAAGCCAGGCAGAAAAAAAGAAGGCTATGCTCCAGCTCCGTAAAGATATTTTGGCTATTGACCCTACGCAGACGACAATTGTACGAGATGACAGAATCACGGAAGGAGATAAATGGCTCTTCTGGAATGAAACGAGAGCGTAAGTTAAAGTCGGCTCTAACCGACTTCGATATACCCGTTACTCATGAAAAAACATGTTTACTGAGAGTGACCATCCAAAAAGTATGCAACATTTTTTAGGGTGGTAGCAGGGAGGGCTAGGTTCAGTTTTTTGCTTATAACTTGAGAACCGTTCATCTGATCTTTATCATTTCTTTTGCAAATCAATTCATTTTGCTAATTACTAACTATCTCTAGAATGTAAGAATCCTCTATCTTTAAAACTGTAGGAGATATAACATTTATCCGAATTGCGGGGGCGGGAGGGGGCGTGGCCAAAGTTTGAAACAAACTTGATCTGCGTGCAGATAAAAGAAGCATTTGTCCCATACATGTCAAACCTCTATCTCTTACCATCTCTGAGATCTAGGTGTTCATACAGACGGACGGACGGACGGACGGACGGACGGACAGACGGACAAGGCTAAATCGACTCGGCTGTTGATGCTGATCAAGAATATATATACTTTATATGGTCGGAAATGATTGCTTCTGCCTGTTACATACATTTGCACGACTTTAGTATACCCTTTTTACTCTACGAGTAAT